>WFMF01000959.1:0-21860 GCA_011033025.1 Beroe forskalii | reverse complement strand
TCAATTGGCAAACGCACCAATTCCCCAAACGCAAATTGCCGGCACTCTTGGGCCCAAGGGCCCCAATTGCGCCAGCGAATCAATTTCGCCGCGCCTCAATTGGCCCAAACGCACTCAATTCGCCAAGGGCCCCAAAAGCGCCAAACCCCAATTGGGCCGTGCCTCAATTGCAAGTTTTTAATTGCGCCTGCACTCAATTGCGCGAAGCGCCCAATTCGAGTGCCCCAATTGTGCGCGCCCCCAATTGCGCGTGCTTTCCCCTTTTAAACGCGTCCCAATTTCGCCGGGGCTCAATTTCGTCAGCGCACCAATTTCCCGGGACTCAATTGCGCCCGCACTCAATTTCGCCAAGGGCCCAATTTCCCAAGGGATAATTGCCAAACCCCAACGCCAAGCACTAAGCCGCCAACCAATTGGGCCAAAGCTAAATTAAAGCACTTTGACCGGCCCCTTGGCCCGGGAAAATTTCCCAAACGCTCTTCGAAGGGACTCAATTGGCCCGCACTCAATTGCGCAGCGCACTCGATTACGCCAAGCACTCCTGGTACTTAAGCGCGCTCAATTGCGACAAGCGCACCTTTAGTGCGCCAAGTGCACTCAATTGCGCCAAGCGCACTCAATTGCGCCAAGCGCACTCAATTGCGCCAAGCGCACTCAATTGCGCCAAGCGCACTCAATTGCGCCAAACGCACTCAATTGCGCCAAGTGCACTCAATTGCGCCAAGTGCACTCAATTGCGCCAAGCGCACTCAATTGCGCGAAGTGCTCTCAATTGCGCCAAGCGCACTCAATTGCGCCGAAGCGCACTCAATTGCGCCAAGCGCACTCAATTGCGCCAAGCGCACTTAATTGCGCCAAGCGCACTCAATTGCGCCAAGCGCACTCAATTGCGCCAAGCGCACTTTATTGCGCCAAGCGCACTCAATTGCGCCAAACGCACTCAATTGCGCCAAGCGCACTCAATTGCGCCAAACGCACTCAATTGCGCCAAGCGCACTCAATTGCGCCAAGCGCACTCAATTGCGCCAAGCGCACTCAATTGCGCCAAGCGCACTCAATTGCGCGAAGCGCACTCAATTGCGCGAAGCGCACTCAATTGCGCCAAGCGCACTCAATTGCGCCAAGCGCACTCAATTGCGCCAAGCGCACTCAATTGCGCGAAGCGCACTCAATTGCGCGAAGTGCTCTCAATTGTGCCAAGCGCACGTCACTCAATTGCGCGAAGTGCTCTCAATTGTGCCAAGCGCACGTCACTCAATTGCGCGAAGTGCACTCAATTGCGCGAAGCGCACTCAATTGCGCCAAGCGCACTTAATTGCGCCAAGCTCACTCAATTGCGCCAAGCACACTTAATTGTGCTCATTGAGCGCAAAATAGTGCAAAAATTCGGTATGTCTCCCATATAAACGGCTCTGAGTGACGTCACAGACCTAAACGTCAATTTTTCTGTATCCTAAACCTAACCATAGCCCTAACCAAAACCCTAACCTTAAACCTAACCCTAACCCTAACAAATCCTGACCCTAATCCTGACCCTAACCCCGGTCCTTAAAGCGCTAGCTGCGCTTAATTATATTTTTCTGAGTGACGTCATTGTCATAGATAATGAAGGCTCCCGTTTATATGGGAGACTCACCAAAAATTCTTGCAACCAATTTGCAACCATTTAAATGCGCCCTGAACGCAAAATTTAAAAGTTTGAAAAGCAAAGTGAGGCTACTAGGCTAGCATGGCAAGCTTCCCCTAACCAGGGGCGTCGCGAGACTTTAGCGGCTTGCCGCGCCGCGCACTCCGTGCGCGAAACCAGGGCGCTGGTTAGGGCAAATGGCAAGCGCATCTTTCAATATTGCGTAACACGTATATAATTATATTAATATAAATATAATCGACCGCGGCTATTAATATTACGCCCAGACGTTGCGCGCGAGGGGCCGGGGCCAGGCGCGGCAACGCCTGGCAAGCAACGCCTGGCAAGGCGTTACCACATGTTACGTGTCCCTGTTTTGCCCTCACCAGCGCCCTGGTTTCAATTTCGCGCACAGAGCTAGACTCTACTACTCTAGAGTGCGCGGCGCGGCGAGCCGCTAAACCATGTCGCGGTCGTCTTTGCCAAACGTTGCCTGGCCCCCTGCGCGCGCGCGAAGCGCGCATGCCTCGACTCGCAGGCAACGTCTGGCAAGGTTGTCTCAAGACGCCCCTGGTTAGGGGAAGTCCCTGTTTGTTTGCGCTTCCGCGCGCTTTTCGTAAAAAAGTCGCCTCTTCTCTGAAGTTGCCCTAACCAGCTCGCCCTGTCCTTGTTTCGCGCACGGAGTGCGGGGCGCGCGGGCAAGCGACGCCCCTGGTTAGAGGAATCTCTGAAGAGGCACGCTTGCGCGCGCAAAATAAGGCTCCGTAACATGGAGTAACGCTGGCGCGACGTTAATACATAATAGCCGGTCAAAATATATTTATATTGCGTGTTTAACAACGTGCACTAAACATATAAAGTGAAAGCAATTAATGCAGGTACCTCGACCTTAGGGTACTCAATTAATGATACAACTGTTATTGAGACTGGTTCGAATATTTGTGCTGATATTACAACCAAATTGTTCATACATTATAATGATAACTTTTCTGTTGGCTCCATGAAGAGGGAAAACAAAAAATGATCTGTCCTTGGTGTATTGTTCATTAAACTGAAAAATAGCAGTCACTATGTTAAGAATCTTCTTCATTCATGTTCTTCCCAGCAGGTGTAGTTCAAGCACTCAATGGTATTGATATTGATGATCTGATAACTCACTCATGTCTTCCTTCTATTAGCATGTCTTGTGATACATTCTCTTATTATTATTATCATGATGAAGAAAACCAAAGCCAGAGTTAGTGGAATTATAACATTTAGCAACATCCCTGCAATTATTATTATTTATCATTGGGAGTTTTAGTGTTGCAACTTTCATAGAGAATTGCATATTGGGGTCAAAAGTTTTTCAAAAATGGGAATAAAGGGACATTCATAATGGGGAACAGACATCTTGCCTTCAATAATTCCAATTGACCTTATTAATATTACTTTACTATTTAAGTTATTATGTTTGTATGTTAATTTAATCTTAATCACAATTGTCATATGACCAGAAAGAATTAAACTGTTCAAATTATGGTGTAATGTGCTACTAAATGTAAACTTATTTGTTTTATTAAACTTATTTGTTTTATTAATTTTTTGTTGTTTCTGATAGAGAACACCAGCTTGCATGCGCAAACTTACAGCACACTTTGCCAAAAATTAACTGAAATCTACAGTTTTTTGAAAATATGAATTTTAAAAATTGGCTCCTGTTCAAAAAAGTGATTTCATGAATTCTGGTGAAACTTTTGCTACAATTTTTTATGTTCAAAAGGATAGCTTTTGGCCCCAAACAATATACAGTTCTCTAGTTAAAAATTATTCAATTCAATTATAAATTAGTTAAAAATTTGTTTCAGGGAATGATTCTTTACAAATGGGATAATGGAAAATGCTAATATCTATCAATGAAGAAAAATTTGTTTTATTGCTTTTGGGGCCTTCAATCAAAGTGTACCTAAAAAGTGCTAAAAATATTTTAATAATTGAACAATTTATAAATAAATTTACCAACTCACGTCCAGAATAAGTGTATTTGAAGACTTTCACCACCTCCTTTTTATAGCAATGATGTAGTATGTCATATCTAGTTTCATTATTTCTGTTGAATTTTTGGCTTATATTTTTAGCTGCTTCACCAACACAACTCTTGAACTTGAGCTCTGTGATATTTGTTGGCTGAACATTTGGATAAGCTTCTTTCCCATCATCTGAAAGATAGTAATTCTAATGAACAGGACTGTGATGAAAAAGTTTTGAAAATCAACATTCATCATAAAACATTGCACTATAATTACTACCATTGACATGGTGCTTTCATGGCTGATGAGTACACAGAGTAAGCATTCTATACTCAGAGTCACATTCTGTAGACCAATTAATAATATTGAGTTATTTATCTAACTCACATGAAAGGAATTCTTCCAGGATCTGTATCATGGATTGTGTTGAAGCTGGTGTTACAGTTGTGTCAGGATCTTTGCCAATAACTCCATCCCCACTTGGATGTCCTTTCATAGACGTTTTTGGTGGTTCAAATGATGTTGTGTGTTCTGGTGCATCTGTTTTTTTGATGAATCTGAAGTTTAAATTCTCTGTCCTTGTTACTTGAGGGTAGATCAGGATAACAAAATTGAATTGTAGTAGGAAATAATGCATCCTGATGATAGATTTATTGTGAGATGGTTGGAAATCATAATTGATTTTATGGCAATTTGATAATCAAACCAAATGATTAGCAATGAATCATACATTCATTTAACTACCTAGATGTCTGAGGTTGTGTTGAAAACACACTTTGCATGAACCAACACATAGCTGATACTCATTTGTGCCCCCATTGGATAGCATATCTAAACTTTGTCGATGGGTGTTGTCCAGAGCTGAAAAAGCCACTTTATCTCAGTCTATTTTCAAAAATATCATGCAAACATATTACCATCCAAATTTATATTACTGTGCTGAGGTTAGTAGGGTCTTGAGAAAAGGTATGAACATTCTGGAAAACACATATATACTTTTTATTTTCTGTTTTTAAACAGAGCAGCCTTGATTACTCAGTATGCAAATGAAAGGCAAGAAAAATTTTCAGCAACATTTGTTAAAGGATTTTACCCTACTGTCAAAGCAAGACACAACATTCCAAATTTGGACATGTCATCCTTGTGCCTTTGGACAACGCCCTTCTAGTTTCAACAACATCAGTCAACTTTTTAATTGCATCATTTTGCAGGCTTCCGCCATTGCCAGCAATATAATGATTCCAAATAACCCATGAATTCACTTCTCTAATAATTCATTTACACCTGTGAGACCTAGCTTTAACAACACAGCATTCAAGAGATCACAAAACACAGTACAACCGTCTAGAGATTGGAAAAATATTGTTAATGATCTAAATTGCCTCACTGCACGGCTTTCCATTAAGTAATTATCTAGACAATTACTGTCCATCTGTTGTGGTAACATGCCTAACTATGTGTACATTTTAAATAATGTCTGATATGCTTGTTTTATTATTTTTAGTTCAAAAGCATTAGGTACAGTAAATTTTGTCAAGGAATGATGATGCTCTAATTAAGTATTAAATTATTCATACTTCTATAAGCTTATACATCATAGCAAAATCCGTTTATACAAACCTATTACAGAGCTTACAAATAATGCAATATCTAGAGAAATTCCTATTTAAAACAATCAAATCAAATTTGAGGAACAAGGTATGATAGCAAAGACGTAAGACATGTGTGGCAGTGTAGAGTAGAACATTCCACCAAGTCATCATTTGACGCAATGGCTCATTAATGGCAGGTAAAACTGATAACCAGATGTAGGCACATGGATAGTTTTAGCTTATAATATACTACCCAATTATATCTGATGCTAATCAGCAAATTAGATTGATTTTCTAATTATATATGGATTGATTAGTCTAGGTGACGTTGGTATATACCTATATATAATACAGCTAATATAATTATAATTCTATATTTATCAGAGCACCAGCAAGCTCCCACAGTGACAGTTTGAGCTCTCTCCCTCTCCAAGGGCATCCCCGGCCCGAAGGGCCAGGGACACTGTCAGAGAGCATTTTTCCCAAACTAAATTATTTTAATCATTATTTAAGACATGCAATAATATCACAAATCATCCAAGATGAAAATCGGATTTAAATAACAACTTGCTCCTTCAGGGACATGCAGTAGTAATGGTGTTGATGTAATAAAGGAGCACTTTCGCACTAGCGAGGGAATTTACAAACTTGTACACCATGTCGGATTCTATACAGTCCTGGGGCTCAAGCATCCTAAGTGAGTTTCGCAGGGCCTCTGGGGGATGATCCGAGGTCGATTTCTGGTTTTTTGCCGTTTCAGATCTAAGAAAAGAATGACAGCTACCAGTAGGTTTTAACCGCAACAAAAAATATAGTTTCTAGCCGAAGTCATGATTTTTTCAAAATATAAATGACTTTATGTATATTAAAATTTATAAAATTCCTATTTTCTCACAAAAATTCCTATTTTCTCCTAAAATGCCCCTGCCACGGATCTCTCACTTCACGATCAAAGACCAGTTCGGGAGCCGAGAGAAGATAGTCTACAACTTAACCCGTGACCTGTACCTCCTTAACGCTTCAGACTTACAGCAGATATGAAGCAAAACAAACAATTGTCTTGATGCTTGCCTCAGCACACCCCAGAAGCCTCTTAATAGTATAAAAGCAAATGAAATAATTAGACTGTATTTGTATTAGTTCTATGTGCTGTAAAAATATGTAATTGAATCGAATTTAGACATTTGACAACGGGAGAGGTGACTTAATAATCATGGTTTATGTGTCTTCGGAATATTAATATATTAAGTGTGTCCGGGTGTATCCATGGAGTGTCCGGGTGTGTCCTTGGTCGTGTATTTTAATGTCCCCATCCCAAGAAAAGGGAGGTATGGACCTAGCCACTGCTAACTTATATGGCCAGTAGAGCTATTATGGACCTACGATGCCCAGTAGAGCTATCATCACTCACATCCCAACTATACACATAACTGGAGAATTACAAGCAAAACAGGTGGGTTAGATCAGCATTCAACAGGTCATCCTGACCACCTACCGATTACCCATCTGCCAGCTATACTGGTGATTATAACTCGCGGTTTAGCTGAGAGCATTATCACTGCTTGAAGTGGTTAACTGGTGATGTCTGACCGTTTACTTCTCCGTACAGAAGTGAAGCGAGTTGTCTTGTGAGAATTTAGGTATAGATGGGATGATGTTTATAGACATCCGTTAGATATTAGTTGGATAATGGATATTATCAGTTTGACGCTATTTTTATCAGCTTCATAATATACATCAGTTAAGCGAATCCCGTTGTCACATTCAACCCCTCGAGGGTTACTTGACCAACCATCCTAACTTCCTTCATCCTAAGTATTAAGTAATTAAAACTAAATTTTGTTTCAGTTGTAGACACTTGTTCACAGATCACGCAATCCTTTTTTGGCCGATTTTAACGCCCCCCCCCCCTCCATCGTAATTCGTAAAAACAGGTTTACAGTAGTTGAATTTGTTGCAATAACATGTAAAATGAACATCCGGAACTCCCCTCCCTAATCCCCTCGTATTACAGCAGATAGACGTAGAGAGGAGCGTTCAGGGAAAGCACACGTTCAAAGACAAGTGTCCCACGTGCCACGATGTCAACCTCCTCACCAGGTACCGCCGTGAATTCTAAGCACATGTTAATAGTGGAAATATGCTGGTAACGCACCTTAACAATATGAGATTCTCATTGTGTGTATTTTCTTTATTTCCGCCATACTACGTGGACATACTATTTAAATCTATTTATTCTATATTCTATGATTAGAGAAACAACGTTTAATAGAGAAGCAAGCCCTTTGCGGTGCCCTCACGAGGGTTTACGATCGATCAATGTTACTGGTCACGTGGTGATGCCACTATCCCAATTGTCCCAAACTCAAGAAAAATGAATGGGGACAGGAGGAAATGGGACAGAACAAATGGGACAGATGGGACTTAGAAACTGAATAGGGTCAGGGACAAATGAGCAATTGAAGAAATTGAGACAGTGCCACTCCACACTCGTTTCCCCCAATATATTTAACACTATACATATCAAATACTACATTAAAAGATTAAATTACTGGTGTACATTTCACACGATATTATCTTGTCATACCACGTACACAGGAAGGGTAAATGTACCCCCAATTATCAGTTTCATTTATCTTCCAATTGTAGAAACCTTAATCATATGGTATATATCACAGTACTGTCTACAATGAACCCGATTGTTACCCAAGAGATTGAAGTTTAAACCATATAGCTGATACGATAAGATTGTCATCAGAAGCTTTCTAAAATCTTGTGATTATCGTCGTCGATAATTACCGGTTAAATGTGTCGAGGTTGTCATGGTTCAAATAGGGTATTCAGTGACTTTTCTGGGAGTGTTTGAAATGTTTGGGCAGTACCTCATTGACTGTAAGATTGTGTGTAGTTCTCTTAAACTAGAAACAATCCACAGAGACACAATTCAAAGAAACAATACAGGCGTAGATTTTGAAATTGTTCCATCTGCTTTAAACCCTGAATTATGGCTTGATTTTCTGTCAGCAAAATGAAAATGGTTTAATTTGCTTCTAATTCTGCAAAATAAGTCTACGAATATCTGGTAAATATTGTGATTAATTAATGAAAAATTGCCAAGTTTATTATGTATACATATCTATACATATACAGTAAATACCTATGATAGTGAGGGGGGCATCCCTAAATTTGTCCTTTCCTAGAGGCAAAACTCCCGAACTTTTACCTTTTCCGAAAGCTGAAAGATCCCAATCCACCTTTATCCACCAGGTCCAAAGAAAGTGTGCAACTTCTGGTGGGTACTACTGACGGACAGATCCATCTACTCAACCCGTTGAAGTGGGAATTCATAAGGATTTACAACGAAAATGTACGAGTCTTTTTCTGTTTAGTTTTTAATTTTATTAATTGTTTATGTACATTACAGTTCAAGGTACTCCAGTAGCCAGGTAGGGTTGAGTATGGCCAATTATTTGAGCCAAATGCCACACTTACAGTTAAGGCATCGCCAAAAACTTTGTTTATATCCGAAGCCTTTCGCCCTACCCTCAAAACGAAGCCGTCCAAGATGCATATTCAACCATACCTTGCTACTAGATTATGTGTTTCAGTAGTCTAATTCCAAAATGATCATTTTGCCTCATTTAATTTTCCCAAAACAGTTTAATTTAACGTGCTATTTTGGGAGCTCTCAGGTACCTTACTGACATTTAGTTAAATGAATGGTTAGGTTTTACTATTATACCTAAAAAGCTGAAAGATATAAATATTCCCGTGATTTGATTGACGTTGTATAATGTTTCAGTACCTTAATAAGAGGTTTATTTATAAAGGTTGTAATTTGGGGACTTTTCAGAAAAATCCCCATTTTTTCACACACCATGACAGTTCAAAATGAAGTCATTATCATATGTTAACAAGAGTAGTGATCGAGAAAATACCCAAATTTTCAATTTACCAAAATTTGAAACACCGAAATTTTATCCCATATAAATACACCTCCTAAGGTATGTGATAGAGAACGGTGAAAACAGTGTCACGTGTTACCTGGTCACGCGTTACCTGGTTACACGTTACAGGTCACGTGTTACAGGTCACGTGTTGCAGGTCACGCGTTACAGGTCACGTGTTACCTGGTCACGCGTTACCTGGTTACACGTTACAGGTCACGTGTTACTGGTCACGTGATATTTGATTGACGTTGTATAATGTTTCAGTATGTGATAGAGAACGGTAAAGCAGTATCACGCGTTACTGGTGACGCATTACCTGGTAACGTGTTACAGGCCACGCGTTACAGGTCACGTGTTACTTGTCACGTGATATTTGAGTGACGTTGTATAATGTTTCAGTATGTGATAGAGAACGGTGAAAGCAGTGTCACGTGTGTCAAGTGGATTCCAGGATCAGAGACACAATTTGTGGGTAAGTTAGTGATAAATGTGCGGCTATATGTATAAGTTCCCAATCGCTTTGACAAGAATGAAATGCCAATATACTGATTTGAATTCCCATAAAACTGAGGCAAAAATCTTTCGCTTTAGTGCCCATGGCTATATTGAGAATAAGCTAGGATAGCAAAGCAAATAAATAAGCTCAGGAACATAACCGAGAGCGCAACTGAGCGCAAAAATAATTTATCTGGGGATCTGGAGCTTAAATGAGCGCAAATGTGGACAAAATTGTCATCATTATAAAGTATGAAAATATAAGTAAAAAATACGCTATTTCAGCATCCTATTCGAGTGGTAACATGTACATATTCAACACAACTTCGTGCACCAAAGCGTCAATCAACGAGCCTACGCTAACCTTTACTCTGGCGAAACAGGGCGACAGCTTCAACATTCTGGTGGTGAGTAAAGACTGCTTTTTGGTTATCGTGGGGCGTGATACTGGCGCGATACCGGCGTGACTCGTGAGGTAGGCCTTATACTGGCGTGCTACCGGCGCGGTACTGGCGCAATACTGGCGTGATACTGGCTTAGACGGATCGCTCAATTTACCCATTGGTACTCGCTATATCTGTTCGGATAATTATCCGCTTCCATGATCTCAGCTGTTACAGGTCAGGGCGGGCATTGCCTCACCACAATTAAATCTTATAATTTTGCTAACAACGGCACCTTATTAACAACGGTGCCTTATTAACAACGGTACCTTGTTAACAACGGTACCTTATTAACAACGATACCCTATTAACAACGGTATCTTATTAACAACGGTACCATGTTAACAACGGTACCCTATTTACAACGATACCTTATTAAAGGTGCAGTCCGGGATATCGGCAAAAAATTAAAATTCCTAAATTTCCGCCTAAGTCATTAGTATGATGCCCAACATTAATCCTACAAACGGAATTCGAGTGAAAATAATCGTATCATCGTCTAATTGGCCACTGAAGTTCGCGCGTGTGATCCTTGAGCAGCATCCGCCCGCTACACTCAGCTTATATTTCATGTATTTGCGTGTAGTTTCGTTGTTATTTTACCACTCTACACTGTTTCTTGTTTTATCAGTGTTGTTTTCAGTCCTTACACAAACATAGGACAGTTGTGTGATTATTGGTTACTTGTCACATGCAATTCTTTTACTTACTTTAGAACCCACTAATTAGAACCCAATGTGGTCCATGAGAAGTATTTCAGGCAATTTTCCCCGAGCTTCTTTTGATAGCTACTGCTCTTATTCACATATCTACCCAATGTTTCCCGTTTCTCAAACTTTTCTGAAATTATATCTTTGCCAACTGCTCTTTTAAATCTAAATTCAAGTAGATGAATATCCTTTTCAGTCAAATTTGCCACAGTTCAGCCATAAAACCATTCAACACTTCAAATGCCTCATGTCTACTGTGTGGGTAACATAGTCTATCGTGAAACTTAATAGCTCAGATTCGGTAAAATTTGAATCGGGCTTGTTGTGCCCTGAAACAAGGCTGCTCTGACAGTCTGATTTATCAAGATTTTCTGAAAGCAGGTTATTCAGTCACTAACACCGGCCCGTTATCAAAAGTTTGACTATAATCAGAGCAGTATCCTGATGTCTACTGACACTTGACAGTACTACTGTTTTATCAGGAAAGCTTTATTGTAATCCATTGTTATATTTACTGTGCCAAGACCTGATAATACAAGAAAAATCAAAGCATCAATATAAGTACATATTTATTAACTAACCAGCCTGATCAGAACTTTGATTTTGCCGTATTTGAATTCGATACTATCCTGGAAGCAGAAATGCTCTTTACTTACTACTTAAAGAGACTGGTCCACTATACATTTGTTTTCACCGTTCACTGGAGCCTGGTAGCAACCTCTGACAACAGTCTGCTATCTGACTATCGATCAGTCCATCATGATAACAGTCTACATAGTGCCTCATTGCCTCATTGACTTCCCTAGCTTTAGCTCTATAAGCTGATATTTGGCGTACCTACTGGCTGACATCTCGTGTAAATCATTAATTAACAGCTTTTGACACCAAGCTATAATGACTGTGCTGCTAAAACAAATATATATTGTTAAGACTGTGACTCTCTACTGCACTAATACCAATCATCGGTGTGCTTTTCAATCTTCCAATGTCAGTTAGCATAACTGACCCTAATTGTGTTGCTGTTGCAATGTAATTCATATTGCGTGCCATGCCGGGACGCTGCTCGTCTGACGTCTGTGGGTGTAATTTGATACGCTAATTTTAGCATGATCTAATTAGTTTCGACGCGCGAACCCCGCTACATGTTGTTTATTCACGCCCTACTACCGATTTAGCTAAAGTTGTAAATATCCCGGACTGCACCTTTAACAACGGTATCATAAACAACGGTACCTTATTAACAACGGTACCTTATTAACAACGGTACCTTATTAACAACGGTACCTTATTAACAACGGTACCTTATTAACAACGGTACCTTATTAACAACGGCACCTTATTAACAGCGGTACCTTATTAACAACAAATCAAGCAAGACAAGCGTTCACAAGACAACAAGGCAACTAATGACGAGAACTGCAACGCATTTCTTTATATATGTTGGCTGACACCACTTAGCCATCAGTGACGAATGGTGACGTATGCATATTTCACATACCAACTCTATGACGTTGACACCACTTAGCACCCAATCAGACATGACGAATAGCGTTACGTGCACATATCAACTCTATGACGTTGATACCACTCAAGCCAGTGAGCCTAGCTTGAGGTACGTTGACACAGCTAATACCCATAGATATATCAATGAATTAGGTTTGGGAACATCACCCCTTGGTCTGTGTGATCTATAATCATGCCTCGCTGGTCATAGCAAATGTTAGCAAATGTGTCTGCGAGAGGCAAGGAATCCTCCAGGTGAGGCTAAGCCTGCTGTGCCTCAACCTTGGTTTCATCATTCGTGGGCGAGTCCAGTAACGTAGCTAGGGTTCGAGGGCAGGGTATGCAAAATGGTTATAGGGTATGCATCTCGCAGTAAAATTAAGCCTTATTAGCTATCATTAGATGTTTTCCCAAAATTTGAGTATGCAATGCATAGTCTGCATACCTCTGGCTAAGTCACTGGGCGAGTCTCGGTTTCGCCTCGACCGAGACGACCGTGTAAGATGCGGTATGGGGTTGCCCCTTCGAAAAAGTTATCTGTCATGTCCTTTTTACTAATTTTATACCTATTTGGAATCTTGACAATCCTCACAAGATTACTTCTATTGACCGCGAAATTCATACGGACAGTGGGACAATTTTGCAAATTTTACTACGTACTAGCATAATTTTATAACTTTTGCGTGAAAAGCTTTTACGAACATTGCTCTGGTTGACGGTCGCGCCGCGCGCGCGCGTTTCTATTTCAGAACTTCGCCCGAAAGTGGAACAGCATTTCTTGGGTAAATTGGTGGCCGTTTCAATACTTCTACATCTGTCAAAAATTTGTTCCAATCTCGCTGATTATTTGGAAAACGTTTGACATTCATCCTGGGCCATAAAACAGTTTGTAAGAAGTATAATAACGAATGTTCCCCCAGTTCCGAGGGAAGAACAGGAGCAGAGAAATCGTAAAATGGGAGCTGCGTTGCGGCGTAATACACGAGTTCAGCTTCTCACCCGACACCAAGCACCTTGCTGTCGTGTCACAGGATGGCTTCCTGAGGGTCTTTGACTTCACTTCGTGAGTTTGAAAAGGGGATAAGGTGTTTTATTGACTCATTGACCATGTATATTTGGGAAGAGCTTGCCTTTGATGCTTTATAGAATAAATGACCGAAGCATATGACCAGAGCATCTGTGTGATATATCCTGTACGTGTTTTGCAGGGAGGACCTGGTATCTGCCATGAGGAGCTATTTCGGAGGAATTCTGTGTGTTTGCTGGAGCCCAGACGGAAGGTACGTAAAACCAAGTTCATGATTCATCTGCACATACAAATCATCTGCACATACAAATCAGGCCCGTAGCCAGGCGGGAGGCCGTGGGGCTGCGGCCCCCTCGGAAAAATGGGTACCTCTCAAAGGGGCTGGCCAATTATTCACATCATTATAAAGTTTTTCCCCTATATTTCAAGGTTTCATTTAAAAAACACCATAACGCCCAGGTACGTAGTCACAGGAGGGGAAGATGATCTGGTGACAGTGTGGTCGCTACAGGACCACAAGATAACCGCGCGAGGGGAGGGCCACAAGTCATGGGTTACCATGGTAACATTCGATCCGTACAACTCCAAGGGGATATCAATCGACGGCAGGTGGGGAGAACCAGGGTAGTTCATTGCCTTTCAATTGCGTTTCTGATTGAAGCTCAAAAGATAAGAATTCATAACCGTAATCTTCCATATGCTATAATTAAAAGAATTTTTATCTAACCGGTTCCACTTAAACCATCCATGTTGACAAGAAGTTTATTTTTTGTGCTTAAGGGCTGGTTAAATAAGGGCAGGCAGTAATCCGCTCTATTCAGAGTAGTGAAGGAGGACGAGAGTGAGCTGCCTGTGTACAGGTTCGGCAGTGTTGGACAAGACGCCCACATCTTCTTCTGGGACCTCTGTGAGGTAAGGGCTTTAAATCATTATCAGTTGCTGCGAGGTATGGGCTTTATTAACAGTTGCTGCCATTTACATTGACTAAGGTCACACATTTCTGACTTCTGAGGTAAAGCGATTCATTCAACTGTTCCCGCTTTTAAATTGCTGATCACTTCACTTTATAAAGTTTCTCTCCCTCTGCCCAGGACTCCTTGGAAGCTGTCCCTGTCTGGAGACGCCACACTCAAACTGAGGAGGCCCCCTCGGAGCCGGAAACTAACGAGAAAACTCCGAACTGCGGCGGCGGGGGCGGAGCGCCGGAGAAACTGGCGAACTCACACAGCATCGTCTCCGCCTACTCGACCTTTACTCTTCCCCTAAAGAACAGGTATTAGTTTCTGTAAATCATGTTCTAGTAAAAGTTTGATTTAGTTTTTAAGGGCTCCAGAGGATGAAGGTGACCTCCTTCTCCCCCCCCCCCCTGACGATTATTACCTCAGTTCGCCGAACAAGAAAACAAACAAAGTGTCCGACGCTGCAGCCACGTTACCCCACCGGAATAAGTTCAGCAAACTGCGGAGTTTCGTGCGACATTCGCACAGCGACACGCATTTGTCAGGTAAGAGCAGACAGATTGCTGCAGATGTCCACTGCACTGGCTCTACAATCATATATCTATTTGCCGCGCAAACTTATGCCGCAATAAAAGACGCGCAAATAGTCTATATCCGCAAATTACTTGTAGGATTTTATCCTACCAGTACCCTCCGTCGCGCGCACTTTTGTTTCGCGAGGATCAGTCTGCAACACGACCCTCCAGATTTCCTAGTGTTGTTGCGCGCTAGGGATGGGAGAAATGCATATTGCATCTACAAATAACTGACACAAGACTCGCTTCAGACTCGCAGCTGCTCCGCAACATCCAGTGCTACACTATCCTGGACAGTGTCAAGGTGCCACGGTTACACGAGGTAAGTTACACGATCCTGACCTTACAGTGTACCTGACCCCTTATACCTGACCCACTCTACCTGACCCCCTGTAAGTGTACCTGACCCCCCCCCCCCGCAACTAACCCCCTTTTTTCTTAATTTTTTTTCGTGCTATGCTCACTGACCACCTGAGTTCTTCTGGAACTCACCTGGCATGCACAACCCCTTACCTGGGTACCAGATGATAACATCTGTACAGATGCCAATTGAGTCGGGGGCGCCCCTCCGGAGATTGACCCAATGATCCCCTCTCAGTGTACCTGACCCCCTATCAGGTACCCCGGATAGAGCCACTGGTCAGCAAAAGAGTTTCCTCAGAACGGCTCACCTGCCTGCTCTTCACCAAGGACCACATCCTCCTCACCTGTACGGAAGGCAACTTGTACGTGTGGTGCCGACCCACCCTGCAGCCCCTCCTCCCAAGCAGCTGACTAAACCCCACGCACGAGAAATAGGCGGGTAGGATGACGTCATCATCATAGCTCAATGTAGTGAGTTGATGGCGTTGAACCGCCTATTTTTCGCGCGCGGCGTATAATAGCTACTTTCAAGGATGCTGCCCTGCATTTCAATCATCATCTCTTCGTTTGTGTGACGGCAGAAGTTTGAAAGGTGGTCGACTGGTCTAACTCGAAGCGGAACCTGTCTTTCCTACCGCCGTAAAGTTTGACCCTTGAAGTTGAACTTCTGGTTATTAACTATTACCGTAAGATAAGTCCTGTCGCAGTCGAGTTCAGCGCAAATATATGCAAATAAGGAATCTTTCAACATATCACGTAATCATTTTTGGCCATTTCCACTTCATGTTGTTTTTTAATGGAAATTTTGCCAGAAAATACCGCGAATTTGTGGCAAAAATTTCAAGAATTGTATCCAAAATTGGATATTTTGATCACGAAATCAACATGAAGAACCGAAACCTCCATCCCGTAATAAAACGTAATCATCTGATTCTGAAAACACCCCCTCTCGGCCTATTCCTTGATGATTACGTAAATATGTTAACGTAATATGTTAACGATCCCTAAAGCTGAAGTGATAATTGCGTCATCAATTGAACCGTGATTTTAATTGTTGGCGCCAACCGTCCTGATTATGACATCTGAAATACAAAACATCATATTTAATTTCATGTTTTACGGTGACCCACAGTTTGCACATCTTTTGTTTGCGCGGCTTAAGTTTGCGCGGCGTACACTTACATTTTTTAATAATGTAAAACTTAACGATCATTTTCGGACCAGTCACCAGAAGTACTGCGCGCAAATTTTCGCCATTCCTTTTTTAAATTTTAAAACCAACTGTGTATGTTCAATCGATACTAGCATTTGCATGGATACAGTTCATGGCAAAAGGCAGTTTTTGTAAGGCGCCCGTAACGTTCGTCGGTCGATCTAACCCAATTGAACGAATGATGTGTTTTAATGCTCCCTGTTGACTTGAATCGTGTTTAAGAGCAATATTTAGTTGTTTCACTAGCTTAAAGATTTTCTATTAAAAACACATCAGTCGATCAAATGAAGTTGATCGATCGACCAATTCCATTCGATCGACCGACGAACGTTACATGCACCTAAGGCATTTTTATCAAAAATTACGAATATGCTGCAGAATTTAGGCAGTTTCGGACCGAAATTGCCAGTGCTGGTCCGAAACTGACTTCATCGTGCAAATGCAATATGAAAATGAATATCATCGTATTTTTGGATGAAATTGGTAATGCTTCAAATTTTCGAATTCGACAAAATGAATATGATTATGAACGATCCTTTACCTTTAATCTTTAACTTTAAGTAGAGACACCCACGGCCTTAAATCTATGAAATGACGTTCTCAGAAAAATACTCATTAAGCACCCAGGTTGTCGGACGTTAACAGGGTAGGAGATTAGGGTCTGCGCGGTTAGGGTTAGGGTTAGGATTAAGGTTAGGGTTTTGGTTGTTGGATAGGTTTAGGATACAGAAAAATTGACGTTTAGATCTGTGACGTCACTCAGAGCCGTTTATATGGGAGACATACCAACTTTAAGTAGAGAAATCACTCGAAATCATATTCCATACTCATGTCTCGTAAGGTTGTCGGCCGTTAACAGACCCTCGAGGATTTAGCTGCGCGGCTTGCGTCAGCGGGTCAGACAACGCCCGACATAGGTTTTATTCCTTAAATGAAATGATGTATTGGGCGTCAGTTTTTATACAGTATTCAACTTGAAGTACACATTTAATTAGCAGGTAAGCTGTCAATGCAAAATTCTCTTTATTCAATGTTTAAATTAAGCAATTGCATTTGCAAAAATTTCCATTCTGCCCGAGCAGTTCTGACTCCAGTTACTCCAAGTTTAATCTGATGATTTACATCTGATGATGATAATGAAATTTAATTATGAATGATGCATTTTCTTCCTGTTCAGTGTTTCAAATGATCTGCTAAAAGTAAATTAAAAAATTTATATAGTTCAATTAATTCACATTTCTCATTTTTAATTCCATCCTTCATTCCTTAATTCCTTCCGGTGACAGTTCGAACGCAGTTTGCGCGTCTTTTACGTGCGCGGCGTAAGTTTGCGCAGCGTTCTGATTGTATATGATTGCAGTACGCCGCGCACACAAAAGACGCGCAATCTGAAGTTCGAACCGTCCCTGTTACACTTTAGACAGGTGAGTTTATTATATAGTTATGCTCAAACTTAAAGTTATACTTAGAATGTGAACTTAAAGTTAACGGTATACATTTCCAATTGTTGTAACAATGAAAATGATTCCTATGATATTCATTTTATTTTGTTTTATGATTCCTCAATTGGGTTATTTAATTTAGAAATTGGAAAAAGAAAATTGATGTAATTGTAACTATATCAATCGATAAGACGGATAAGAATTATCAAAATGCAGTCGCCATTATTTTTCCCCTTTTAATTAGTTTTTAACTGATTGTTAATTGAACAATCAACATTTCAGTTTCGTATTCTGCCAACTTGCGGGTTTAGGAAGTAGGAACCAGCAAACATTCTTTTCCATGACATAATTGCTAATGCTATGTGTCCGCTGGCCCTGTATATTCGGATCGCGCGCGCCTGCGCTCACCTTCAATCCGACAGTCCGACACAGCTCAGCTCCGTGTTCTCTGAACATTCATGCCCAAAATAGGTGATCCTTCAAACTTGTCGGCCGCTGCAGACATGGACGGACAGACCCTCGTTAAAATTCGTCAGTCGCGCGCGCGAGTGCAGAGTCAGGCAAAGCCTGACAAAAAATTTGGCGCCGCGCACTGATTTTCATCTGTCATCGCCCGTTTATTTCTTCTGACTGGATGGCGATAGCGCAATGCAAATATGACCGTAAATTAATTCTCATCGCTAAAAGATTCCTGCGTCATTTCGTCTCTATTATGTTAACGTTATTTTTATCAAAATATTTGCAATTTTTTCCATAGGCAAGGGTTTATTGCGCATGATTTTCATCTGTCATCGCCCGTAACTTCTGTCGGTGGATCAATGGAATGCAGATATGACCGATCAACTCATTCATTTTAAAATGAAAGAACAAGATTCCCTGCGTCATTTCGTCCCTATTATGTTAATCGTTTTTTAAATGAAAAATATTTGCAATTTTTTCCATAGCTCAAAGATTTTATTAAATTTAAAAATCATGATGGATCAAATGAAGGAGTGTTTTAAGATTAATTGAAATTTTTAGATTCTATTTTATTGCTGCATATTATCTTATTATATTCCTTTAACCTGATTAATGATTGGTCATTGGTCCACAACAATTTTTTAATGAAGCAATAGGATTAGTTGATTTAATTTGTTCATTACCTAAGGGGATCATGTTGGAGTTCAAGTACGGAGTTGGAGAAAAGTCTTGCTGATTGATGTCTTGAAGAAAGTTTTCTTTTTAATTCAAATACAATTTGTGCTGTGTAATTTAATATGTGTTGTATTGTAAGTGCATTACCTGTCTTGAAGAAAGATTTCTTTTTAATTCAAATATATTTAATTCAAATACATTTAATTCAAATACATTACCTATTTGGACTGAAGATGCCTGCACACCACTCATCTTGGTGTGACTCACTTGGATCCTGCTGCTCTCCACATTGGATTACCGAAAGGGATCATGTTGGTGTTCAAGAGTTCAAGTACGGAGTTGGAGAAAAGTCTTGCAGATTGATGTCTTGAAGAAAGATTTCTTTTTAATTCAAAAACATTACCTATTTGATTTTATAATCTCCTTTAATCCTTCCTTTAATCCTTCCTTTAATCCTTCCTTTAATCCTTCCTTTAATCCTTCCTTTTAAACTTACAACACAACACATATTAAATTAAGTAACTGAGGTATGTGCAATGACAAACGGTGCAGACACAATGACACAAAGTAGCTCACATTAACAGTAACGAACCCTATCCTCTCTCATCCTCACCCTCATCCTCACCCTCATCCTCATCCTCACCCTCATCCTCACCCTACTGTGCTGCCAGGCTCTTGGCAGCCCTAGTGTTTGTGGGAAGATCCCTCCCCAAAGTGGGAACTCCTGAGGTAACCTTGCTTTACAAATTAGCGATTTGTGAAGTTTGAAATAATAGTTGAAGTACATTGATCCAGTTGTTTTATGAGTTTTGGAACAGTGAAAGACATGGATAAGTCTAAAGCAGAGATACACCTCATTGTATCACTTGAACTTATATCTGCTGAACAGCTATTTTCTGTATGTAGTGAATTATCCCTAATAACTACTAACATTTACCCCTCCTTAGTACTTCAAAAAGATCCTGAAATTTTAAAGCAGTACAAAGACAAGGTTAGTCAAGTAGAAGAAGTTAGAGGCAAAGAAAGTTCAGAAACAACAAACAAAGAGCGGCTCACCACAACCGCTTCACCTTTTTCATTGCTGTGTTCACTTTTGAGATATAAAGTCTGCAATGAATCAGGGGGAAGGTTCAAAGGAGAAGGTTGAGGAGTCCTCAGATCATTTACAGGATGACAAGGCAAGGCATGAAAATGAAGAGGAATGTATTGATGAGGCTCCTGCTCCTTCAATACCAGAACTGCTGAACTCAACTGTTGCAACATATGTGGACTCAGAGTTAAGTTTTAGTTCAAAATCTGTGTCATGTAAATTTCCAAAGACTGCATCCACTGATGATATTGTTTACACTGACCCTGATGTTATTGATATTGACTCATTTCAGTATCTAAATAAGCATTCACTGATAAAAGCCCTACTTTATTTGATTAAGAATAAACATCAAGAGGCTGAAGAAGAATCTTAGATGCAGATCCAATTCAAGCAAAATATGGATCAGTTGCAATCTCAAGGTCAGATTTTCAGTCTAAGTTGCTCAAATCAGTTGATGATAAACTGTCTGCTGTTATACCAAGCTTTTCTGATGCAATACGTGGTATTCAATCTGACATCTCATCCTTTACATCTGATGTTCATGATAGATCAAGGAAATATTTCTTTGATTTGATGCCAGTACTTCTGATGGTATTTTCAGTTTTATCTGATCAGACACCATCTGTAAATAGCCATGAAAATATTACCTTACCCACATCTCGGCTCATTTATGCTGAAGCAGCAAAGCAAACCACCAGTGGTTCATCTGCTATTCTCCAGAACAATTACCTTCAGCAACACCTACTTCAAATTCTGATGCAGTTCCAAACAACCGGGTTGATAAATCCAAGAATGCCGAAATCCCTTTTGATTATACCAAGTGACACTCAATATAAGACAGCTGATAATATGAGTGCAGTAAAAAAAGTGTTGGAAAACAAGTTGAAGGATACCCAAGTTGAATTCATCAAGACAAATCCAAGAAGTATGAAAGTCATTATTAGCTTCAAGAGACAAAAGCTCTGAGGGATGCAGGAAAAGATAAGATTGATTCCTCAAGGATACTTGAAAGTTTTCATTACCACAAAATCTAGTAGTAGTAAAATGCTGCCAAAATTATATCTGCCCAATGTTTTAGAGGATGTTCTGGAAGGTGTTGATACATCAGGTGACCATACTACTACAAGACTTTGAAAAGAGAGTTATTGTGGAGAAAGTACTGGCTAAGAATCCATGTAGCTGATCTGAATAACTTGGGACTACACTTGAAGTTTGTTTTTAACGCATTGCATCAACAAATCATGTTTCTATTGGGCTGAAAGTATCTCCTGCCATGGGCATCTGTTTCTACTTAGCCAACAAGATGGAAACATTTACCTTGGTAACAGTAGATATCAAATCAAGGACAGATGCCATGTGTCAAACAATGCTATCATTGCTAGATGATTGACACATCTCAAATGAATGTCCCAATAAGAGCAGAGATGCAACTTGTCTCTACTGTATGGGCAATCATAGATCCTCAACATGCCATTTCAAGAGTGAACAATCAAGACATTGCTGTGCCAGATGTTTAGCATCATCCCAGTCCAATGATGCTGAACATTACAAGTCTCATAATGCTGGAGATGCTAAGTGTCAGTCAAGAGAAATGAATCGCTTGAAAGACAACACTGATCTGGTGTCAAAAAAAACGTAATGTGATAACTAGTACAGCACCAAATGGGATTTTAAGTATTGGCTGCTTTAATGCCTCAATGGTAACAAGGGTTTGGGGGTTTTTAAAAA
>WFMF01000958.1:0-22119 GCA_011033025.1 Beroe forskalii | reverse complement strand
CTTGCCTCCAATTGTCTGTACCCAGCTTACCAAAAGGGGTGATTCATGTTTAGATCAATAAAACCAGTATAAGGTGAAACATCTGAGCAATGATTGGCACCGATAAAAGGTGATTTTTAATGCACTGATTTTGTAAAGGGTGACAACTTCATGCTGTCATTAGCATCAATGGGTGCCACCTGTCAATTAATGACATCATTTTGCCACTAAAAAGAAGGTGCTCATACTTTTTACCATATTAATTCATTAGAAAAAACCTGGCAGAGAGTTGTCTGCCTCAATTTCTCTCTTTCTTTTTCTAGAAAAATGGTCATCCACAATGTTTGTGTGACTATTCAATGATATTATTTTTCGTGATGACCTACAATGTGTAGTTTACACAATACTTCACCCTCTGATAAATGGACATTTTCCTTAATATAAAGGACTTGAATCATCCACAACATACCTAGAACTCCCAAATGACATCTAGAAGTCAGAAAACAAGAGCTATAACTCCCATATGGCAGTCAGAACTCTAGTGCATTAAGCACGTTTGTCTGTAGACAGCAAATCATATGTCGATTCTACGGTTCTCAAAGAATCGTCTCGTGATGTATGTGCTTTTTCGAAATACGATGGTCTCCAGCATTCCGGATTTGTCTGAAAAGACGAAAACTGGAGACTTTTTCAATTTTTGATGGAAAAAGAAAAATCCAGCATCTTAGGTTGGGTCTGCGCCATCTTCAAAAGAAAAACCTTAGTCTCCAGCATTCCCAAGTTGGATTTAGTTCATCGTTTTTAGACAAATATTCATGCATAACAGAGTATGCATTTCTAGTTGATGGCAGCATTCACTGTTCATGGTTAAAGCTTTAGACAATTCATGCACATATATTCTATTTTTAATAAACTCACATATAGTTGTGCGCTCATATGAACCTGCACATGCAAGAACGGGCCAAGTGCAAAACCATAGTTTTGAGATAATCGAAAAAAACTTTCCCATTTTTCACAGGAATGTCGGATTTTCATAAACTTTTTTTCCTCTGAAAGGTATTGTTATTCGGCGCCTGATGCACGTTTTTAATCAATCTAATTTCAACTATTTCTTGCAAAAATTTTGATAGTTTTTTCGAAAAATGCTACTTGGCCCATTTTTCACCTTTTTGAAGAGACAATTTTTGGGCTATGTTACTTGGCCCTCTAATTTGATTACAAAGAGTCAGGGCTATGTTATATAGCCAAGAATATTTTTAAAACGCCCGTAATTTGGGCCATGTTATTTGGCCCACATATTTCTGTCAATAGTTCTCAGTTAATTAAACTTGGCCCATTGTTTTCCTTTGGTGGTGCATGGACCAGAAAATGCTTTAAAACCCGATTCCAATGTCAGTTGGCCCACTGATTTCTATTTTGAAAAGCCGTATCCAAAATCAGAGTGTGTCCACAGAACACTTCAAAGGGCTTCAAAAAATAACGAAATTTATTATCCACACCGCTCCTAGGTGCTACAGGACACTCCAGAATGAAAATAAATTAACGAAGAGCCCTTTAGGACATCCCATAACACTCAAAAATGCAGAACGAGATTTCTGAAGTTCTGAGAGTTTAGAATTCGATCAGGATGGGTCCAAACATCGAATGCATCAGTCCTGTTCAGTAGTTCGACTCACTTCAAAGCTTCGAAGCACTTTAAAATGCTCCAAAGCGGCCAAGCACTGCTTCAAACTGTACCATAATGAGTACTATATTGAGTGCTTCAGATTGCTTCTGAGCCTTTCAAAAAGTCTTCCAAGCGCCTCTTCTCACTTTAAAGTGCTTCCGACTGCTTCTAAGCACTTCTGTTTGCTTTCAAGCACTCTTGATTGCTTTCAAGCGTTCTTGTTTGCTTCCAAGCGCTCCTGTGTGCTTGCAAGCGCTTCTGAATGCTTCCAAGTGCTCCTGTTTGCTTCCAAGCGCTTCTATTTGCTTCCAAGCGCTCTTGATTGCTTCCAAGCGCTTTTGATTGCCTCCAACTATCCAAGTGCTCCAGATCACCCCCTAGCGCTCTTGATTGCTTCCAATCAGTCCTGGGTGCTTCCCATTGCTCCTGATTACTTTCAAGCTCTCCTTACTGCATTTGAACGCCTCCTTTTGCTTCCAAGCGCTCTTTAGTGTTTCCAAGCGCTCTTGATTGCTTCTAACTGCCCCTGGTCACTTCCGAACGCCCGTGGTCACTTCTGATTGCTTCTGGGCACTCCTGATCGCTTTCAAGTGCACTCGATCGCGGTCTTGATTGCTTGGAAGCACTCCTGGGTGCTTCGATTGCTGCAGATAGCTTTTGAATTCTCCTCACTGCGTCTGAGCGCTCCTGATTGCTTCTAACCACCCCTGGTCACTTCCGAACGCTTCTGATTGCTTTCGAGTACTTTTATTGCTTCTGGGCATTCCTGATTGCTTCCAAGCACACTTGATTGTGGTCTTGATCGCACTCTTGGGTGTTTCCATTGCTCCAGATTGCTTTTGAACTCTCCTGAATGCTTCTGAGCGCTCCTGATTGCTTTAAAGCTCCCCTGGTCACTTCCAAGCGCCCCTGATTGTTTTTAAGCACTCTTGATTGCTTCCAAGTGCTCCTTGATACATTAAAGCGCTCCTGATCGCTTCCAAGTGCTCTTGATTGCTTCTGAGCACTACTGGGTGCTTCCAAGCGCTCTTGATTGCGGTTCTGATTGCGTCCTAGCACATCTGGGTGCTTCCATTGTTCCAGATTGCTTTTGAATTCTACTAACTGCTTCTGGGCGTTCCTGATTGCTTCCAAGCGCTCCTGACTTCTTTCAAGCGCCTCTGTTTGCTTTCAAGCGCTCCTGATTGCGTTTGATTGGTTTCAAGTGCTCCTGATTGCTTTCAAGCATTCCTGATCGCTTCTAAATAGTAATACTCTAATGATTGCTTCCGAGCACTCCTGGGTGCTTCCAAGTGCTCTTGATTGCTTTTCAACCCTCCTAATTGCTTTCAAGTGCTCTTGATTGCTTCGGAGCACTCTTGGTCACTTCCAAGCGGTCCTTATTGCTCCCAAGCGCTCCTGATCGCTTCTGCCAGTGCTCTTGATTGCTTCGAGCATTCCTGAGTGCTTCTAATCACTCCAGATTGCTTTGAAGCGCTCCTGGTTACTTTTAAGCGCTCCTGATTGCTTTGAAACGCTCCTGATTGTTTTGAAGCGCTCCTGATTGCTTCCAAGCCCTTTTGATTGCTTCCAAACGCTCCTTGTCACTTAAAAGCGCTCCTGATCGCTTCCAAGTCCTTTTGATTGCATCCGAGCCCTCCTAATCGCTTCCAAGTGCTTTTTGTTGTTTCGGATACCTCCTGGTCACTGATCGCTTCCCAGTGCTCCTGATCGCTTACAAATGCTCTTGATTGCTTCGAAGCACTGCTGGGTGCTTCCAATCACTCCAGATTGTTTCCAAGTGCTCCTGATCAATAATATGCGCTAATGCTCGCTTCTGAGCGCTCTTTATTGCTTCCAAGCACTTGGGCCGAAATTATAGAGAGTTTGGGACCAAACAAGAGTGCCAGGAGGCGGTCAAAAGCGCTTGAAAGTGATCAGGTGCGCTTTAAGCGATCTGGCTAGCTTGCAAGCGATCTGGAGAGCTTGTAAGCGACCTAGAGTGCTTGTAAGCGACCTAGAGAACTTGTAAGCGACCAAGAGAGCTTGAAAGCGACCTGGAGAGCTTGCAGGTGACCTGGAGAGCTTGCAAGCGACCTGGAGAGCTTGCAAGCAACCTGGAGAGCTTACAAGCAACCTGGAGAGCTTGTAAGCGATCTGGAGAGCTTGTAAGCGACCTGAAGAGCTTTTAACCGACCTGGATAGCTTGCAAGCGACCTAGAGACCTTGTGAGCGACCTGGAGAGCTTGTAAGCGACCTAGAGAGCTTCTTAGCGACCTATAGAGCTTGTAAGCGACCTGGAGAGCTTTTATGCGACCTAGAGAGCTTGTAAGCGATCTGGAGTGCTTGTAAGCGACCAAGAGTGCTTGCAAGCGACCTAGAGAGCTTGTAAAGGACATGGAGAGCTTGAAAGCGACCTGGAGAGCTTGAAAGCGACCTAGAGTTCTTGTAAGCGACCTAGAGTGCTTGTTAGCGACCTAGAAAGCTTATTAGTGACCTTGAGAGCTTGTAAGTGACCTGGAGAGCTTGTAAGCGATCTAGAGTGCTTGTAACTTTGTAAGCGACATATAGAGCTTGTAAGCGACCTAGAGAGCTTGTAAGTGACCTGGATCAGAGCTTGAAAGCGACCTGGAGAGCTTGTAAGCGACCTGGACAGCTTGAAAGCGACCAAGGGAGCTTGAAAGCGACCTGGACAGCTTGTAAGCGACGGACTAGCGACCTGGACAGCTTGCAGGCGACCTAGAGAGCATTGTAAGCGACCTGGAGAGCTTGTCAGTGACCTGAAGAGCTTGCAAGCGACCAAGGGAGCTTGAAAGCGACCTGGAGAGCTTGTAAGCGACCTGGACAGCTTGCAAGCGACCAAGGGAGCTTGAAAGCGACCTGGAGAGCTTGTAAGCGACCTGGAGAGCTTGTAAGCGACCTGGAGAGTTTGCAAGCGACCAAAAGAGCTTGTATGCACTCAGTGGGGTTGAAACCGATAAGGAGTGCTTGGAAGCAATTAGAAAGGCTTTAGGCATTCAAGAGCGCTTGGAAGCGATCTGAAGTGATTTGAAGCTGTCTGGAGGGCTTGAAAGCGATCTGGAAAGCATTAGCTGAAAGGGTATGGACGTGATCTGGATTTTGGAGGGTTTGGAAGTGATTTTAACAGTATTCCACCCAGACCCGGATAAGAAACGACTGAAGGTGGACAAATTTATCCACCTCCATTTTCTCGGCTTCTGAGTGGTTTTGAACTAAACAAAAAATATCCTCTATTTCAGTGTTGGTCAATGGTTTAGTTGAGCTAAGTTTTGTCATCGAACTTTCAATAACTTTTAATTTCAATTAATTAAGCCGGTAATTAATATTTGCACGCAGGAGCGCTATATACGAGCTATATAACGGACTAATTGAGTTACGGCTTGCGCGGTAGATATGTTGTGGCTACATGGCAAGTATAGTAATTCCTGGAATGCTTCTTTGCGGGCCTAATTTCACTGCTGCCGGGTTGATATGATCATAACGATACACCTTTTTTTTATTACGATATAATCAAATTGAATCTACACTTGAGTGTAACATCAATGTTGAACGAGATTCAAGATTTTCCGTTTCAAGCAGAAACTCTCCACAGTCCACACTCCTGTAGGGACTGTAGCAGAGTAGAAACCTAAAAGACGTTCAAAAATTAGAAAAACAAAACAAAAAACTGTCTTTGTCTTATACTGTTATAGGGTACTGATACCACTGTCGATGGCATAGTACTGTTGCATAATGACACTCCTCTATAATGTAACTGTCGTAGTGTCGTAGTACTGTCGCATGATGTACTGTCGTATGTCATATAACTATTGTATAATGACACCTCTTCATAAATATGTAACTGTCGTAGTACTGTCACATGATGAACTGTCGTCTGTCATATAACTGTTGTATAGTGACACCGCCTCATAAATATGTAACTGTCGTAGTACTGTTGCATGATGTACTGTCGTCTGTCATATAACTGCTTTTGTATAACACACAGCCTCGCAAATATATAACTGTCGCATAACTGTCGCATGATTTTCTGTCAACTTCATCGCACATAACTGTTGCATAACTGTCGCATAATGACACTTCTCTATAATATAACTGTCAGTACTGTCGTATGATGTACTGCCGTCTGTCATATTAATACTGTCACATAATGACACTTCTCAATACAACTTTGTCGGTACTGTCGCATGATGTTCTACCATCTGTCATATTATAACTGTTGCATAATGACACCGGCATAAATATGTATTACCTTAGTACTGTCGCAGCACTGTCGCATGATAGGTACTGTCGTCTGTCATGTAACTGCTGTATAATGACACCGCCTCACCAATATGTAACTGTTGCAGTACTGTCGCATGATGTTCTGTCATAACTGTCGCATAATGACACTTCTCTATAATAACTTTCTGTAGTACTGTCGCATGATGTTCTGCCGTCTGTCATAGTACTGTCACAATGACACTTCTCAATAATGTAACTGTCGTAGTACTGTCGCATGATGTTCTGCCGTCTGTCATATTATAACTGTTGCATAATGACACTGCCGCAAATATGTAGTATTGTTGCAGTACTGTCTTATAACGCACTGTCATTACTGTCGTACACTCGTACCTATAACCGTCGCATAATGACGTTCATTAGATAGTATGAAAAAAAAGAAAACGCCTTTTGTATACAGCCGTGATCTGGAAATAAGGAAGTAACTGCAAATTTGTGTGAACATTTCAGGATTTTGTTATCTTGGAAGAAGGAAGTATCTTTACAGATACTTCCTTTCCCGATAAACCATGAAAAAGCGGCAATGATTTGGTGCAGTTGCTTCCTTTCCTGAACATAATATTATGTGGGCTGCGAATAAAAAGGAAGTAACTGATCAGAATATTACTGTAAAAAGAAGTAAGTGTAGGTTTAGCCGAGAATATTTTCAAATCATTTGCAATTTATCCATTAATTGATTAATCCATCAATTAATCATGGGATATTTTTTGGATAAACATGATGAAATTCATGATATATACTGAGCGATGAATGATCATAAATTCAGTCAAGCTTCAATTTTGTTTTTATTTACTTCTTTTTACTGTAAAATTGTCAGTTACTTCCTTTTATCCCACTGAAAGCCGGTCATATCCATGTTCAGAAAAAAAATTAAAACAAAAGGAAGTAACGCACCAAATCATTGCCGCATTATCATGGTTTATCCACGGAAAAAAAGTCGGTAGGTATCTACGTAAGATACTTCTTAGATTCCAGATATTAGATAACAAAATCGCAAAATCCCTGAAATGTTCTCAAAATGGCAGTTATATTAGTAGTTACTTCCTTTAAAATTTTTCAGGGGACATTTCCCACGCAAATGACTCCAGCCTGTATCTTGTAGAGCTCAACGAGCTGAAAATGTTGGTACTGAAACTTCAAATTTGCAGTTCCTTTCGCATTTCCTTTTTCCAGATCCGGCAATATAGTTCCTATAGAATTTGACGCAGATTTTTCATTCCCAGAAAAATCATCAAATAATTCGGTCATTGGAACTGGTTTTTTGGCTCACATGATTGAATTGGCATTTAGGTATCTGGCATAACTGAAATATAATATCCTATTTTCAATTGGCATCCTTTTCCATACTTACATCTTTATGGGTACCTACCTACTTTACAGTATAAGCTCACTCCCCCACAGTGTGAAAAATTACGTTTATTTATCTCAATGTAACTTCCTGTTGAAAAGCATTAGAGAATCTTCGAACTCCTCTTAAAAATATGATGAAGTTGCAAAAGCAGTTAAGATCACACATCCTTACAACGCACTTTATACGTGGGGTACTTAGGATAGGCAGTTGGCATGGACGTCAATTGTGAACTAAAGCAGTAAATCAATGACGTTGACTGTATATGGGTATTATGCAATGCGGTGTTCCCAAGTAAGCAGGTTGCAACTTTATCCCTATCTAAACATCCAAGACCTTTGGGAGATCAGACACTCATGATACTAATTATACAAGGCGGTTTAACGTCATCCAACTTGTGAGCTTCAGTTGTGAAAGTGACGAAAATTCAATTGTACAAAACTTGTGCAATGTAATTTTCAATTCAAATGTAAGCGTTTGACTTATCACTCCGTGGGGCTAATCTATTTATATTACTGATTCAATGTGTCGTGCTCTTTGATCTTACGGAACGTGATTGAAAGAATTGCTGAATACCGCAAGAATATGCCGGTAATTATAATGCGCAATTAGAGGATATCACATATCAGACCTGTGGCTATGATAAAAACGTCCACCTTCAGTTTTAAGCCCTTTTTTTGCAGGTAGTTAATTTAAATTAGGCGTAATTAATTAACTATGTGGCAGAGTTTTATTTTGTTTCAACGCACTCCGGAAGAAAGATAGAACGGAGGATACTGAAAGCTAAGTGCCACTGTTACATTTATAAGAATAGTCGATATGAGCCGTCGTTGAATTTGATAACCAATCCAGCAGGGCAAAAGATTAAGAGCTTGACGCAATCTGAAGTGATTTGGAGGGCTGAAAGATCTGGGGAGTGTGAAACGATGAGGGCATTTGAAGATTTTCAAAGCATTTGATGGGGTGTACTATCATTAATTGCCAGCTGGAGTAATTATGATGAAGCTCTATGAGGCGTGTTATAAAGATTGACACCATAATCAATAAGCTTGAATTTTTTATCTCATATTTGTGCAATAATGGGCTATGTTGACTTAGACCATATGAAACAGGTAAGTTCGTATCTTTAATTCTCAGAAAAATGGGCCCATATTAACACATGATAAACTACCATTTGTCATTATAAAGCGGGCTATATAAGATAGCAAATTCTAACAAAAAATGATTTAGATTTCATGGTGGTCTAAGTAACATGGCCCAGTATTTCTAAATATTTTCTAGACCCGAGCTATGTTATTTAGCCCGTTCTTGCATTACAGATTTCAAATATCACGATGACCAGTTATGGCCCGACTTCTTGTTTTGAAAAATTCGAAAATTCAAAAGTCTCAGATTCTTTCAAAATTTCACCTGTAGGTGCGTCTAACGATCCTGTCGTCTAGCAACAAATTGAAAAAATGGGCCAAATGCTTGGCCCGTTCTTACATGTGGAGGTTCATGTTATGAACCTCCACGTACAAACAGACCCACACAGTGAAATTTTGAACGTCGAGACCCACAATCTGAAAAAATTTCGAATTTTCAAAATGCAAGAACGGGCTATGTAACTTGGTCTATCGTGATATTTGAAGTCTGTAATGCAAGAACGGGCTAAATAACATAGCTCGGGGTTCATAGTGAAGTATTTAGTAAATACTGGGCCATGTTACTTAGACCACCATGAAATCTAAATCATTTTTGCCAGAATTTGGGCTATCTTACATAGCCCGCTTCATAATGACAAATGGTAGTTTTTCATGTGGGCTAAGTTAACATGGCCCATTTTTCTGAGAATTAAAGATACGAACTTACCTGTTTCATATGGTCTAAGTCAACATAGCCCATTATTGCACAAATATGAGATTCAAGCTTATTGATTATGGTACAATATGTATTTTTGGGCCATCTGCTAACCTTGGGTCATCAAAATTAAGATTCAACCTGGGAGACCCAAGCCATTCCACTATGTGTGATTCTATGGCCCAGTTAATTTGTCTTTTACTAAGGAGTCGTGACCTGAGAAGCAAGGAATTCTGCAGATGGAAAATCAAAACTGACAGGTCAACAGAGTGCCGTGCAGAGATCCCGAGCAACTTCGAACGCTTCCAAACTCACAATTTCATAAAACTCTCCATAGCACTTAAGATTCAAAAAGACATCGCTTCTATTGGGACAGCATTTGAGTCGAGTTCTTCTGCGTCCTATTTTTCACAGGAACCAATATATTTCTATATTTGGTAGACAGAAACTGAGCATAATTACAATGTAAGTTATGTCCATAGGACTGGTTGACAATAACCTAGAAGGTCAAACCACAAGCCTGCCAACACAGAAATATGCCTTAGTATCTAAATGACAATTTGAAAGGGCTTCATATAACACTTTATTATGTACGCCTCATAGAGCTTCATCATAATTACCCAGCTTCTCAGCAATTAAGTGATAATACCCCAGTGACATTTTTTGAGCCGCACGGCCGCCGCACGTCTAGCCATCCAAAAATATCCGGAGCAAAGCAAATGATCTGCATAAGTTTGCGTACGCGCGCCGCGCTTCCCTATCGGGACCATTCCTAAGCCCGCATAGGTGTGCGTACGCACACACGCCGCGCAGATTCAGGGATATACGTGTTTGACAACAAATGATCGAAATCCGCCATAAAATTGACGTCAAAAACCTATTCTGGCTAAAAATACTTTTGGTTGCTAATTTTTTGTTTAAGGAACCTTTTCCTAATACTTTCGTGAAATATTGATTTAGTATTTACGCCGCGCAAAAATATTAATCTTACTCAAAAAAATAACCTTGCAAGGGAATATGAGCGCGCAACGCGCACTGTCAAGCGCGCACACCAGACGGCCCGTTTTCGACCGTAATCGGTTAAGTGGTGGCTGGTTTGTGGCTGGTTACCGGTCAGCTCTCTATTCTCATTATTTCGTATATCCATATACCATTCGTTGCTATTTGTTTCGGCCGGGCAATTTGAATTGATTGATGAGCACAGTAGATGAGATTTGAAAAATCACTGCACTTTGCAGAGCCTGCCACCCGCTGCCCGGAGCCGTTTAACGTTTTTAATTTTAGGTTGATATTTACTTATCGTTGGTCCTTCGAGCCAGCAGTCGGCACCGTAGGGTCGAATCATGAAGTAGCCACAATTATAACAATAATTGCGCCTGCTGGTACATTGCTTTTCTTAATGTGCCCGTTGTTCCCGTATCAAAATACGCCATAACTTTATCATCCGTTAGAAATTCCCCTAACAAACCTCTTCATCTGTATTGCTTTTCTCTATCAATGCACATTTGTTCATTTGAAATCGTCCGACTTTTCTCCAATTTTTGCTGATATAAGGCAGTAGTATAGGCACTTGTTCAGCTGTTAAGCAATCGCATAGCCCCAGTCTTCACATCTTATAGAACAGTCATGTTAAGTAACAGTTTATGCTGGTAAAAGCCCTATACCGCCTACGATCCTCGTATGTGGCTTTCTACATTGTTACTCGAGTTTGATTGTATAGAAGTGTGGATAATAGTTGTTGTAACTTGTAATGTAGACATCTGTTAGTCTGAACTAACTCCAACGCCATGCCCAATGAGTTTAGCAGCAACCATAGTTTTATTTTGATAATTATATGATTACGTCGATAGTGATTACTCATTACTGATTATGATCTCTTTAGTATGATACAGACTTACGGTGACTCATGGTGACTGCAGGCTTTCTACTTTTCTAAAAAAAGTTTCTCGTACTGATCTGCAATGATACACACTACGTGCCAGGTTTGTATCCTATTAAATGTTAATATATTCATGTACCTATTGATAGATTTAGCACATACTATGAAAATAACATAGGTAAAAATTCGTACCTACGGGAGGCCCCACTTAACACCTTTAACCCTTTGAATAACAAAGTAGGTAATTCAGTATATGAAAGAGTGAAAGTATGAAATAAATCGCCATGTTTTCAGGTTCTATAAGAAGATAAGAGGGGATCTGTCTTTGATGTGCCCAAGGTGACAGTGAAGGCTCGATCCCTGAATATTTGAGCTGTTTTCCATGAGTCCATGGACCCAAAACAGTAGGAGAGTATAATTATTGGGGCGGACGGCGGCGGTCATCGTCTCAAAGCTGCACCCATCGAGATTGAAATTACGCATCAACAGCTCAAGATTCTAGTGCTTATTGCAGGTAGGTTATAAGCAACAAGCATATTAAATTTTCAGCCCTCATTCTCTACACGCGTGGGGAATAAACGTTGAAACTTATTATAGCGGCTCAAAAATGCTTGTTTGGGGTCGCTTGATCGTTCTGTTAATCTAGCTGCTTAACAATAACTGTTACGTTATAGCCTCATTGCTAATTAATGCTTAATTTTAATAGACATATTAATAACGCATAGTTGGTACGACCCACGACGTTGATCGTATACTTGGATAAAGACTATAAAGGCACCTAATTTACATTCTTTCAGAGAATTCGCATTTCGCCTTCCTACCTACCAAGTACCTACGCTACCTACAACTCTACAAGTACAACATACGTACACTATACAGAGGGCCGACTGGCAGAGCTATCTGAGTTATGCTATCAGTATCAGCAATCAGCATTCGACGTCATCATTGAGTTATCCGTGTGTCGACCGCGAATAAACTACTTGCCGATTTATATTAGTGATTTCTTTATTTAATCCAAATCAATAAATCCATTGCATGCTGCGTGGTAAAGCTTTTCAAACTTGTATGATAACATTTAGAACAGTTATAGGCTGATAGGTATGTAATATTAGGACTTTATAGTAGGTAGGTACTGCAGCTTACAGCTACCTAGTATACCTAAATAAGTTCAGATTATACACTGTTTGATACCTAACATTATGTTTTAACCCCCTCCCACCGTAATCAAATTTACACTTTACAGTAGTTGTTTAATTAAAAATCATTCTGAAACCCCTCTCCTAGCTGATGACGTAATATGATTTTTATGTGAAATGTAAATGATCCCTATGTAACGGTAAAAATTTTTTTTTAAATGTTCGTCGAGGTAATGGTATACCTACTTTTTACAGGGTGCGCCAAAAGTCTTGTCCCCTTTTGCTTCTTTGATCACTCGAAAAATACCGCAGATATTTCGATTCTGTAAAAATTTTCTTTAAATATAAGTATACTGAGATTCTGAGATTTTTAGGTTGCTATGACAGTATGACGTCCATAGCAACCACACGAGTTCCCATAGCAACCGACCTATAACAGTAACAATTATTGACGATTTTTCGCATTTTTGACATAAATCTAGAGCAAATTTACTATTTGATTGGTCATCATACAGAATGGATATGCCGATTGTCGATTCTGTGAAAAGTTTTAGTGATCATAACCAGTCAATGCTGAATTCTGAGATTTTCAGGTTGTTTTGACTTCCATAGCAACCACACAAGTTTCCATAGCAACCGGGGTTTAAATTCAAGGATTTTCACTAAAATTAGCCCCAAATTGAAATTCCACCCTGGAAGGACACTTGGGTTTATTTCGAACATTCATTGAACCCTTATATTGAGCTAGATTGACTGTATTTGGACATTTTGTATCAGTATTGTTTACTACCACTTCAATCAACAATGAAATAAAAATAAATGGCAATAAGCGAGTTTAAATTTTTAAATTTAAAGACGCCCAGAGTCGTCCATTTTTGAGCCTAGTTGCTATGGAGACTTGTGTGGTTGCTATGAAAGTCATAGCAAGCTGAAAACCTTAGAATTCATCGTTGATTGTTTATGATAACTGAAACTTTTGACAGAATCGAAGTATCTATCATGTATGATAACCAATCAAAAGAGAAAATGTGGTCTAGATCTATATGTCAAAATCTTCATTTTTAGGTCGGTTGCCATGGGAACTCGTGTGGTTGCTAGAGAAGCGTTATAGTATTAGTGACTATAAATCTCAAAATCCGCCATTCTTTGGTTATATTCAAAGAAAGTTTTCACAGAATCGAAATATTTGCTGTATTTTTCGAATAGTCAAAAAGTAAAAGGCCAAAAGGGGAGAAGACTTTTATTAACGCACCCTGCATCTAAGCTTTAATACTTAATTTTCCCATAGCCAAAAAGGATTTGGTTACAGCCAAATCCTTTTTGCTTTGGTTATGTTGCTAAACACGTATATCCCTGTGTGCATTGCGCGGCGCGCTTCCGTAGGGAACTGGAAGCGCGGCGTGTTGTGCACCTATGCGGGCTTGGGTTGCTAAATGCGTATAATTATATCCCTGTATGGGTCGCACGGCGCGCTTCCCGTAGGGAAGCGCGCGGCGCATACACACACTTATGCGGGCTTAGGAAGGGCTTGGGAACCATTGCTAAACACGCATATCATATTGATATATCCCTGTCTGCGTTGCGCGGCGCTTCCCCAGAACAGGGAAGTGCGTACGCACAGCTTGCTAAACGCGTATATCCCTGTGTGGGTCGCGCGGCGCGCTTCCCCAGGGAAGCGCGCGGCACACAAACACACACACACACACACACCTACGCGGGCTTAGGAATTGGAGTAAGGCGTGGCGCGCGTAAAACTAAAGATCTGGTTAGAGCAAACGTCGCACATGTTTTGAAATAAAGGACCTAAGGGAAACGAGACAATTTGATCAAATAAGAAAATTTATAACAACGCCTGACAATCAAATCATAATTAAATTTAGCCACAATTCATGAATGGATCCAAAGAACACTCAATTGACAATTCAGACTGTCAGTGTCATGACGTATTATTTCTTTTTGGGAGAAAATTTCTAGCCACAATAACGATTTTCAAGTGAAGAACTAAGCCAGCCACTTTTTAAGAAAAGTCAGTCGGCTAGCCACCTGAAAAATTTATGTCACTGGGGATAATACACTCCATCGAATGCTTTGAAAATCTTCAAATGCGCCTCATTGTTTCACAGCTCTCCGGATCCTTTCCACGTCCTCCAAATCACTTCCTAGCCTTCCAGATTGCGTCCAAGCTCTTAAAATCACTTCCAAACCCTCCAAAATCCAGATCACATCCATACCCTTTCAGCTAATGCTTTCCAGATTGCTTTCAAGCCCTCCAGACAGCTTCAAATCACTTCAGATCGCTTCCAAGTGCTCTTGAATGCCTAAAGCCTTTCTAATTGCTTCCAAGCACTCCTTATCGGTTTCAACCCTACTGAGTGCATACAAGCTCTTTTGGTCGCTTGCAAACTCTCCAGGTCGCTTTCAAGCTCTCCAGGTCGCTTACAATGCTTTCTGGGTCGCTTTCAAGCTCTCCAGGTCGCTTACAATGCTCTCTAGGTCGCCTGCAAGCTCTCCAGGTCGCTTTCAAGCTCCCTTGGTCGCTTGCAAGCTGTCCAGGTCGCTTTCAAGCTCTCCAGGTCGCTTTCAAGCTCCCTTGGTCGCTTGAAAACTGTCCAGGTCGCTTTCAAGCTCTCCAGGTCGCTTACAATGCTCTCTAGGCCGCCTGCAAGCTGTCCAGGTCGCTTACAAGCTGTCCAGGTCGCTTTCAAGCTCCCTTGGTCGCTTGCAAACTGTCCAAGTCGCTTACAAGCTCTCCAGGTCGCTTTCAAGCTCCCTTGGTCGCTTGCAAGCTCTCCAGGTCGCTTACAAGCTCTCTAGGTCGCTTACAAGCTCTCTAGGTCGCTTACAAGCTCTCTAGGTCGCTTACAAGCTCTCTAGGTCGCTTACAAGCTCTCTAGGTCGTTTACAAGCACTCTAGGTCGCTTACAAGCTCTCAAGGTCACTACTTCACTAATAAGCTTTCTAGGTCGCTTACAAGCACTCTAGGTCACTAATAAGCTTTCTAGGTCGCTTACAAGCACTCTAGGTCGCTTTCAAGCTCTCCAGGTCGCTTTCAAGCTCTCCGTGTCGTTTACAAGCTCTCCAGGTCGCTTTCAAGCTCTCCGTGTCGTTTACAAGCTCTCTAGGTCGCTTACAAGCTCTCTACGTCGCTTGCAAACACTCTTGGTTGCTTACAAGCTCTTCAGGCCGCTTTCAAGCTCTCCAGGTCGCTTTCAAGCTCTCCAGGTCGCTTACAAGCTCTCCAGGTCGCTTTCAAGCTCTCCAGGTCGCTTACAAGCTCTCTAGGTCGCTTAAAAGCTCTCTAGGTCGCCTACAGGCTCTCCAGGTCGCTCACAAGCTTTCTAGGTCGCTTGCAAGCTATCCAGGTCGCTTAAAAGCTCTTCAGGTCGCTTACAAGCTCTCCAGGTCGCTTACAAGCTCTCCAGGTCGCTTGTAAGCTCTCCAGGTCGCTTGCAAGCTCTCCAGGTCGCTTTCAAGCTCTCTTGGTCGCTTACAAGTTCCCTAGGTCGCTTACAAGCACTCTAGGTCGCTTACAAGCTCTCCAGATCACTTGCAAGCTAGCCAGGTCGCTTAAAGCGCACCTGATCACTTTCAAGCGCCTCCTGGCGCTCTTGTTTGGTCCCAAACCCTCTATAATTTCAGTCCAAGTGCTTGGAGGCAATAAAGAGCGCTCAGAAGCGAGCATTAGCGCATATAATTGATCAGGAGCACTTGGAAGCAATCTGGATTGATTGGAAGCACCCAGCAGTGCTTCAAAGCAATCAAGAGCATTTGTAAGCGATCAGTAGCACTGGGAAGCAATCAGGACTGCTTGTCAGTGACCAGGAGGTATCCGAAACAACAAAAAGCACTTGGAAGCGATTAGGAGGGCTCGGAAGCAATCAAAAGGACTTGGAAGCGATCAGGAGTGCTTTTAAGTGACCAGGAGCGTTTGGAAGCAATCAAAGGGCTTGGAAGCAATCAGGAGCGCTTCAAAGCAATCAGGAGCGCTTAAAAGCAACCAGGAGCGCTTCAAAGCAATCTGGAGTGATTAGAAGCACTCAGGAATGCTCGAAGCAATCAAGAGCACTGGCAGAAGCGATCAGGAGCGCTTGGGAGCGAAAAGGACCGCTTGGAAGTGACCAGGAGTGCTCCGAAGCAATCAAGAGCACTTGAAAGCGATTAGGAGGGTTGGGAAGCAATCAAGAGCACTTGGAAGCACCCAGGAGTGCTCGGAAGCAATCATTAGAGTATTACTATTTAGAAGCGATCAGGAGCACTTGGAAGCAATCAGGAGCACTTTGAAGTGATCAGGGCCACTGGTAAGTGACCGAGAGAGCTTAGAAGCAATCAAGAGCGCTTGGAAGCAATCGGAAGGGCTTGAAAGCAGTCAGGAGCGTTTGAAAGCAATCAGGAGCGCTTTCAGACAAGTAAAAGCGCTTGAAAGCAAACAGGAGCGCTTGGAAGCAGTCAGGAGCGCTTGGAGGCAGTCAGGATCGTTTGGAAGTAAGCAGGAGCGCTTGAAAGCAATCAGGAGCACTTGAAAGCACTTGAAACCAATCAAACGCAATCAGGAGTATGGTATCGCGGCTGAGCCAAGTAAAAGTCCATCATGCTCAAGAATAGATAATGCATATTATCCTGTCTAATGTGGCCAAGAGAGACATACTGTTTAAAGCGATCACAAAACCTACTGAAGTTATTAGTATGTACGAAGTTAGCTGGCTGGGGAACACGTATCGTCGTCCTGTGATCTAAGGTACGTGCTCCTGGTCCTATGTTCAGCCCCAAAGTGGGCTCACCCTGGAGGTCAACGGCCCGATCGTTCCCTAAAGAAACATGTGTCTCGGCAAGGTTGATCCTACGTAAGTCAGGCACACTACCCATGGTGAAGTGATTAAAGGTAGGGCAAGATCGAAGATGGTGTTAGAACACAAGATATTTCCTAGGCAATGAAATGATAGACTGTGATAGACTGTGAACGATCACGAGTCGTATCAAGGAAACGGAAATCGCAGTAGTGAGAGAAAAATATATATGTATATATTATATATATATAACCTGAAAGTGTTAGAATGAGATAGTCATGTTTAATAATAAACTTGTAGATATGGAGGAAAGTAAGTGCAGTCGTTAACGATAACGAGCTAAGCTACTTTTACCGAGGCCACCAAATATGGTATCGCGGCTGAGCCAAGTAAAAGACTGTTTCACGAGAAACGTTTAATAGAATAACTGAGGAATGGGCGCAGGGCAGCCTTATAAAGGCTGTCCCGCAATAAAGGAAACTATATAATAACACGCTATATAATAAACACTATATAATCTACTATAATAAAAGAATCATCTGGCTAGCGTGGTCACACAATGCAGTTGCACACGAGCATTGAGGTGTAATACAATGAGTACAATATAGGTGTCGTTCTAAGTCTCTAGAGGAGTGGAAGAGAAAGGAGATGGGGGCGGAACGTGGTAGACACGAGTCTACCACATCCCCCCGGGGTGGAGTGCCTAAGATGGGACACGAGAGCCATCTTAGGCAATGTCCTGGTCCGGAGCAACGAAGGTGTCGGGGAGTTTGATGAGGAAGTAGAGTGCTCTGATAGCACTGTGTAAGAGTCCGCTGAGCTCCTTCCATTTGTGGAAGGGTGAGGGTTGGTCGGGGGTCCTCACGATGTCAAGTGCCTTTGATGTGTAATGGAGTGATACTAGGCACCTCATTTTCACTTCCATTTGTAGGCGCACCCTTACTTTCTTGCGGGGGGCATCAGTGAAGTCTATGTTCCCCTCTAATAAGCTGATGAGGAGTGATCTTATTTCCTCGATGGTGCCGTTAAAAGCTAGGATCGGTTGCAGTAACGAAGAGGAATCCTTGCAGTTTGATCGGCCATTGCACAGGACTGAGTTGAACCTTGCAATCAGTGTGCATGCTGCGGTGGCTGCTGTGCAGGGGATGCCTGAGTCCGTGATCTGCCGCTGTGAGACAAGCATTCTGCTTGAGAAGTGGCATGTGGGAAATCCAGCATGGTTGCGAAGGCCGCTCATTGTGAAAATGTCTGGGGCCATTGAACTTTCCCTCATCGCAGTCATAGCTGACTGCTTGTCAATAGAAAGGCTACTAAAGTGGACAATTCCTAATTTTGGTGTCATAGGTGCGGCTCTGGTGGGTTCTGGGATGTCGTCCTGGATGCCGAGAAGGTTTTCAAAGGCCATGACGTCTCTGGAGGAGTGGTCTTGTTCTAGGTCCCTTTCAATGAGGTAGGTGGCCAGATTCAAGGCAGGATGTGGAGTCACTTCACCCACGAGGGTGAAGACAGATTTTAGTTCCTCTTTCTCGGCCAGGTCAAAGACACCCAGTCTCGAATGCGACTCTGTGATAGCCTGAGCCTCTGCGAGGATGTCCTTGGCTAAAGCTTCAGGGATGCAGTTGTGTTCATCAGGGATCCCTGCGCTGCCGTGGTAAGCAAATAGGCGCCTGAGCGCTTGGGTGAGTGGGTAAAACACGATTGAGTTGCAGGGATTGATGCTAATATCTGCGGTTGACATTGCCACCTCGTTCGTGAGAGTTTGGGTGACAATGCTGTCCAGAAAGTTTGACTCCTCAGGCAATTCTTCCTCTTGAGTGGCTATAGTGGCTAGTGATTGGTCCTCGTCCGTCTCGGGTGGCAGTGCATCTGATAGCATTGGGTCACCAAGTACGTAGTCAGCACTGGAGGATATCGATGTGATTTCTGGGGAGGGGATTGTGTGAGCATCTTTGTCGTGGAGGGCCCCTTGTTCACTCGTGTCTGGTGCTTCCCTGGGGTCTGTAAGGTGTTCTTCGTTGTTTGGGTGAGGTGGGGAAGTACTGCTGGCTCGTTTGATCCTTCTGGTCTTCATCACCTTTCGGAATTTCCTTACGAATTTCATCATTCTGATGGGGTGAAGGGTTAGAAAATATTGCCACGAGGCAAAGCAAAAGGATTCAATAGGAATCTATAGCATGTAGATTATGGGTTTGTAACAAGCTCATCAAAAATGTACAAACTGCAAAATGTGTGCACCTCTGCGCATGAATATGTGAATTTATAACAGGAGCATGAATCATGCTTCAATCAATTCTGCAATAACAAATCTAACACTATAAATTAATACCTAATAATGTAATAGTCCCCATGGGCACACTAGTGTGACCAAATAATCAAATGTTCACAATCAAAATTGTCAAATTGAGGCACGATCCTCCGGTATGTCTCGAAGGAAGTTATGGCCATTGAAATCGGTTGTTCCAGAGTGGGGCTTGAAGCGTGCAGTAGACTGCTGCAGGAGGTGAGGTACCTTGAAGACTTTGCAGATGGTTAGGGTTAGTAGCACGCTCAGGAGGGAAACGACTGTCCCGAGGGCTGTCAGAGCCATGGAATGGTTGTTGTAACCTTCACTTTTCAAGGAGCTGAGGAGTTCATGCAGCGAGGATTCATGAGTAGAAGAGTAGTTGTTGAATGCTGAAATCAAGTCATCCACCGTGATGTGTAGGGGATTGAAGGAGAAGTCGGTGGAGTAATTGTTGAAATTCACCACCGTGCCCAGGTCATCTGGAGACATGAACAGGCTTTCCCCTATCTGGATGTGTGTGGCAGAATTCCAAGGTATGAATGCAGTGCAAAGAGGTGAGAGATTCACTGGATGGGTTTTGTCCAAAGAGTCCCTGCGGAAGGTTGAATGAGGCACATTATTTCTCACCAAGATGCCACTGGCGATGTTGATGGCAGCGTAGGGTGCCTCACAAGGTCTTTTCAGGGTAGTGCAATTTGAGGAATGAGGCTGGAAGCAAGAGGGTTTGACGACAAATGCTTCTTGTGGGCAGACATGGAAATCAAAGTGGGATGAGCAAATTTCGAGGTTTATGGCGTGAAATACGCCATCATCACTGTACACTACCTCGGGGGTGGAGAGGGTGGCACAGGTATTGTCCACGAGGAGCACACCTGTGTGTTGGAAGGAGTAAAGTTGGTATCGGGCATGCGTGAATATGCTAGGAAACACCATTACGAAATGGGCCTGTGAGAAGTCAGGAGCCACCGATATTAGAGATGTTTTCGCCAGGTTGTAAAGCAGTGTAGGCTGTTCCAGATAAAGTTGGTTCTGGAATGAGGAGTGTCGTGAAGCAATGTCTGCCAGAGTCAGTGGGTCTAAAAGGGAAGGTGAAAGTGGTGCGAAATTAGTACCTTTTAGCTGTTCTTCGAATATTTGCTCAATGGAATGTTTGTATTCAGCAAAGCTTGTTTGTGCATTGGCGTAGAAGCTCTCCAGCTCGTCCAAACAGTGCTCGAATTCTAATGCAATGGTAGTGCGTTCAGAGAAAGTTTTCAGGAATGCTATGGTGTCCTGTTCGAATAGCATCTCTCGAGAGTTTAGCCGATGAACAGAGGAGCTCAGGGCAGAAATGGACTCAGCATTCTTGTGAACATGGCTATTGATGCTGTGTATTTGGGCTTCAGTAATGCCTACAAGGGCGCCTCCTATCAGTGCACTGACTGCAGCTAAGATAACCGATCTCTTTCGGGTATCCTTAGAGCCTTAGGGAGAAATGGGGAAAGGATTTCACTTCTTGAAGCAAGGAATTCCTTATGTGTATTGTTCAGGAGGCTAAGCTTTGCATCAAAGTCATTTTTAGCGGCAATAACTTGAGACTTATCGTGGGATTTGGTGAAGCAGATAGCCGTGGGGTAGATTACCACAAATTTGGGTATCTTGAGGATAAAGCTCAGGGTCATGATGCCGTTGCTGCTGGTTACGAGACCAGACTTGGACATGACAAAACCTTCGTGGGTTGACACAATGGTATTGTGGTCAAAGGTGTTCGTCCAAGGGTTCGTGGTGGAGGTAGATGCTATGGACAATGCCAGCAGTAGTGGACCATATCGGAGTATGGGGGATGACATCATAACCTAACTGAAAGAAGTGACATTATTCTTATCTGATGCATGTGAGATTCCCTCCCTGGCCATGGGTAGGGGGTTTCACATAGGACTGGGCTAATTAATTAGATTAACCAGAAAACGTGTGAATAAGTCCACTGTCGGAAATGACATAGTTTAAACTTTGAGACTACGTCAGGTGCATCACAAAACTCATTAAATTTTCAATCAAAAGGGGCATGTCTATAAATGTAGAGGGTCAATAAATACGGCTATGAACTCTATATGCTTCACCAAATTAATGTTTGTTGTTCATGGGGCCAAATTAACTATGTTTTGACCCACGTTTCCGTCTCCTTGCAGGAATGTGGGATGCTGGGTAAGACAGCCTGTCCGTAGGCTGTGTAGGTCTGGTCGAACGACGAGGAGGTGGGTCTATTGCAGAGAAGAGGAATGAGAGACCCAAGTCTCCATTGTCTTGTTGAGATTGTTGTTCTTCATCGTTGGTTGGGAATTGGGGCTGCAGGTCAAGTGCTGGTGCAGAGTCCTCAGCTTCAGGTTCACTAGGTGTGGGAGGGAGGGTGCCAGGGTTATCGTCGTTAGTGGCATCTTCTTGAGCTGCTGTTGTGTGAGTAGCATCTTCGTTCCCCCCATGTACTGGTGTGGTTGGGGGTTTGGGTGTGTTCTGGGAAGTCAGGGGTGCAGTCTGTTGAGGCGACTCTTGGGTTCCTCCCAGAGAAGGGGTGCTGTGATCTGTGTAATGGAACGTCTCTATAAGCAAACCATCATCGTTATCTCTGCCGACTGGTTGAGCTGCTTGGGTCACAGGACTGCAATCTTTGTTGGTGACTTTCGTGTTGCTAGTAACGATACTAGGGGGAGAGAAACGGTTGGGATGGTAGTGTTTCATCTTACTGATGTTGACTACTTGGTCCTTACCGCCAAGGGGAATGATGTATAGATGGTCATCAATTCTTTTCTTGATCTGGTAAGGTCCATGCCACCGTTTTCCGAATTTGTGTTTGGGGCAGTTGACCAAAATAAAACAATGGTCTCCTGTGTCAAAGAATGGACCTTTGGCCTCATTACCAGCTGAACCAAGGGAATATTGGAAGTCCCTT
>WFMF01000957.1:11123-22235 GCA_011033025.1 Beroe forskalii | reverse complement strand
TGTTTTATTAAATTATTTGTTTTATTGTTTTTGCAATGGAAGCCATTGTATTAGGGGGGGGGGGGTTCAAGCCAAATTTTTGGGAAAACACGTTTCTGAGATAACGGTTGACCCAAAAGGTTTACCCCGTGGGCCAACTTTTTGGCCAGGTTTGGTACCCCCAGACCCACTGGCGCCGCCGCGGCCCGGCGCCATGCCCAAATATGGGCACAAAATGGGCATATTTTTTTCAAAAGCACCTTGGGCGGGATCTGAGGTGTGCAATCGATAGATAATGGTCCCTTGAGTTACCATAAAAAATTTGAAGTCGATATCTCAAAAAATGGCCGAGTTATGGCCGAAAAACGCATGCCCATATATGGGCATACACGCATCGCGCAAGCCAATTTTGGCCCATAACTTGTGAAAATATCAATATTTTTGAATGAAACCAACTTTATTCGATAAGTAGCGTTGAATTATGTATTCTCTGCAAGTTTGGGCTTGATTGCTGCTAAAATGGCGATTTGAGGTTCAAAAAACCTTTTAAAAACCACAAAATCGCCATTTTCTCAGTTCGCGATTTTTCCGAAGTGCACTTTACTCAAACGCTTATAACTTCGGCTACGATTGATATTTTTGCATTACTGAGGTGTCGCCACCTCTGAGATCGGTGTCTGAAATTTCCACGAAACCACAATTTGTACGCGTGTGATACTGATTTAACAGTATATTCACCTACGTACATGGCGCGGCGCGATCGGAAATTTCAGAAGAATTCTCATTTCTCGAGGTGGCGACACCTGCCTAATTCTTTTTTTATATTTACGTGAAACTAGACTGAATTCCTCAGATACAAATGGACTCGGATTTTTGAGTTAGGCCTTCAAAAATTTTTGGCGCCAAAAGCGCCAAATTTTTGCCAGAAAATCTTTGAGCTAGTGGGGAAACAACTAAATATTGCTCATCTAAACACAATTCAAGTCATTAGGGACCAGTAAAACACATCATTAGTTCAAATGAAGTTGATCAATCGACCAATTCCATTTGATTGACCGACGAACGTTACAGGCGCCTAACATATAACTTTATATCTGTTTTAAAGCAAAAGTGGCAGTTTAGGGCTAGTGTCCCATATAACTCTGGGCCCTTCATTATGTATGATAATGACGTCACTCAGAAAAATACATTTAAGTGCACCTAGCGCTTTAAGAGTTAGGGTTAGGGTCAGGATTAGGGTCAGGATTAGGGTCAGGATTTGTTAGGGTTAAGGTAAGGATTAAAGTTAGGGTCTTGGTTAGGGTCATATTTAGGTTTAGGATACAGAAAAATTGACGTTTAGATCTGTGACGTCACTCAGCCAGAGTTATATGGGACACATACCCAGTTTAGTGACACAGCAGCAGTTGCTGTGTTGACACAATCTTTTTCCTATCATAGGTTTTGAGATAAAGAACACTTGTTGCTTATTTATTAACTGCTGCAAAGTGCAAACAGACAACCAAATGTACCCACTTATTTAGTATAGTTATATGCAATGGTATTGTAGTATGGATATAAGTTTCATGCTGAAATAGTCGATTTTTTTTTCAGTTTCATTACTCATCTTGGTGTGACTCATTAAGATCCTACTGCTCTCCACATTGCATTACCTAAAAGAATCATTTTGGTGTTCAAGTACGGAGTTGGAGAAAAGTCTTGCAGATTGATGTCTTGAAGAAAGATTTCTTTTTAATTCAAACAGTTTCATTAATGATAATAATAATAATATCACTGCACTTGACGCTAACAGTGCTATACCCTGGTACCTGGGGGTGACTGCTGGGGGCCTACCTCATGAGAAGCTCTCATGATTTAAACACCCTGCAAGCTGAGGTAGATATTGGGACTGATGATGCCTGTACACCACTCATCTTGGTGCAACTCACTTACATCCTACTGCTCTCCACATTGCATTACCTAAAGGGATCATGTTGGTGTTCAAGTATAGAGTTGGAGAAAAGTCTTTCAGATTGATGTCTTGAAGAAAAATTTCTTTATGATTCAAATAAAAAATGGATCAATATTTATTAGAATTAGTCATTTTTTTCCACTTCATTATTTGTTCCAATTGTCCCAAATGCCCCTGTTGTGAAATTGATGGATATTAACAGTCCTTGAGCAATGAAATTAAAAAATTCTTGGTCAAGTTGTCCCATTTGTCCCAAATGACGGTTCTAAACTTTAAATAAACAGGGGTGGTGACATCCCCCTCCCTTTATTCTGATGAATGTCTGAGCCAATATCGGTGTCAATGATATCAATGGATGTCTCTTGTAGCAATAATTTGATTGCAATATTTTGTGATGTTTGGTTGCAATATCCATATAGGACATTTGCAAATTTTCAGTCATTTTTGACCCCTCCCTCCCCTTGTCTGCATATGTCTCTTATTTGGAAACCCCTCCCTCCTTCCCTCCAGATGTCAACATTTTTGTAACATAATCAACTGAAAATCACCAAATTGTAAAATTGCTGTAAAATTTTGCTGTAAGATTTTTTAGACAAAGGCCTTTATTGTTCAGACTCCCCTCTCCCCTCTTTGTAGATGTTCTTTATGGACAGCCCTTTATTAGTTTATTAATTGATCTATCTCTATAGATGTAAATCTGATGAACTTATATGTACCTCTTCTACTTACCATCTTCAAAAGTGAGTTAATTTTATAAATGGGTTCATTTCCCTGTCACATAATTACATAATATAGATTAATCAGTCAAATTTCAATTTTCTAGCTTGATACAAATCATTTAGGCATCAATGCAATTGATCATGTCATGATAATTGATGAAATATTGAAAGACAAAATTAACTATTTGCAACATTTATTAATCGATTCATTTTGTATTTTCTCTCTTTTGAAAAAGTTTCCTATTCATTGATATGATATTAATTACTAGCTGGCCCGTTCGGCACTGCTACGCAGTGTCTCGTCCGCAAATTTCGGACCTATACAGTTCAAATTAATGAAAATCTTTTTACCGCATCGAAAAATTCGAATCAGAACCAAAATTGTTCAGTGGAGTAGCGTAACAGAACCAGCAAAGCTAGAAATGAAATTCACTCTTCTCATATAACCATAGCAACGCAAGCATTTCCCACTATCTGCACGTGCATGCCGACACAAACCCATACGCACATCGACACAGTGCCCATACACACGGTTTTCCCATTCTAATCTATGATGCCGACACAATGACCCATACACACGCCGATACAAAATCCACACACACACGCCGACACAGTGTCCATACACACGGTTTTCCCATTCTAATCTATGATGCCGACACAATAATCCACACACACGCCGACACAAAATCCATACACTCTTACCAAATTATAATTAAAGATATTAATTATTAATGTAAATCTATTTCAGTCCCGTTTGCTCAAAATGTGGGTGTGGTAGAAATAGAAGAACTGATAGATGGACAAAACAAAGAAAAGTTCACAATAAGATTTGAGCAAGTTGATGGTTTGTCTTTGAATTGCTTGAAGAGGGTGTCTGCCTTTTTGACTCTGGCAATCCCTATTTGAATGTTGATGATAGTTTGAATGTACCTGTAATTAGGGATCATTCACATATAATTACCTAATCAATTTTTGGCCATTATCAACCTCCCATCCTACCCTTTGTAATCAAACATAATCAAAGCCCACCCCCACCCCTACAGATGAGAATATTACATAATCATGGCTACCCCCCCTACTTAAGTAGTCTGAATTTGCTCATCTATGTTACTTAATTGCTTACATTCCATCAGGTGGAATCATTGATTTGGATGTGATTTGGAAAACATTCATGCATTTGTAAAAACATGCAAAATTTTGAATTTTCTGAATATGGTGCACAGTGCAGTGGATTATTTTAGGAAAGAGGTCAACTCATAATCTTATTTCAGATGCTCTGGCCATCAGAAGTGTTACAACTTACCTGATACATACTCGTGACATGGCAAATACACGAACTACCTGTCAAGATGGGGTCATAATCATGTTCGAATCTCCTGCTGGGAGGGTGTTTCAAATGCTCACAATCATCTACAGATGGTGGTAATACACCTGTATGATGAAAAACTCTGCATAAGGGAAACTCCATCAGCACTGCTCATTCACGACTTTCAGACTGTGCCAAATTACAGGGCAAGGATGGTCTCATTGGTAGATCAATCGTTTTAGAAGTACAAATTAATTCAAACTCTTTACCTCTTCCTCAAAAATACTGTGCTACCATTGATAGATAAACAAAAAAAACTCTTTTCCAAAGCACCATTGCTTGGTTCAATGAACCCTATGCTGGTTATGTTTACATTTCGAAGGAGAGTCATCTACAACTTCATACATCTTCGTTAACCTGACCAGAACTGTTGATGTCAGGAAGGTGGTGACGAAGCCCTGAAGTGGGAGATCAGAAAAACTATATTGATAGGGAGGAAATATATGATCCAACTAACAAGAGGATCAATACCAACAGATTATAATTCTCGTTGTAGTGTTCATAAATCTCAAAAAACTTGTGCTGAAGGTGATCTTTGGAAGAAGCATTGGCCCTATAATTTTAGAAAACAATCTCAAAGTTAACCCCCATATGTTTGTTGACAATAATCTTGATCTGAACCATGATACATCAGGATTGTTACTGGTATTGTTCAACACATCAAAAGACAATGTAGATCACTTTGTTACTTCTGCAAGGCTGACTGATATCCAAAAGATATCTGTTGAGGTTCCGTTCCCAGGAGGAAATGTATGGGTTATGAATCAGAGGGATGATTGGAGTGCCATACAGCAGTGGTATGAACCCAGTAGTCAGAACTCTCATGACAACTGGGAAGTCACGATTTACAGTGTTCCAACTATTCAGATATTTGGTGGAGATGACTGGGAGTGCAAGGATCGGTGGACACAAGAAAAGTTCCTTGGGCCTATTACGGTAATCTTCATCTGCTATCACACCAATATATTATTGTTTTGAAAATGGGCCACGATTCATCCAGAAGCATAAGCTGCATGTTTTGTTAATAAGAGGGGCAACACTTCACCTTTGGAGATTGAAAAAAGTCAATAGAGGGGTTTCATTTAGGGGAATGTTAGACTGTAAGAGTGTAAGGGGTTTGAAGCCAAGGGGATGGAATTTTGGTAACCAGAATTATAACGAAAAAAAGGGGATATTTTTTCGAATGGGACCTTTTTGTTTATGGTTTTTCAAACCTTAAATTGCAAATAATTCCATTTTTGGTTTCCACAAATATAGTCCAATTTTTGTGCCTGGGTTCATGAACCTATTTTTTTCAAATGGTACCTACTACCTACCACTTTTTTGCATTTTTCTTAAATACTAAAATGATTCTGTGTCTGATTTTTCGCACCTTCCTCAAATTGTACCATTTTTGATTTAACTTTGGTGACTTCCTCAAAAAGTACCATGTAAGGACCATGGATGTGTGCCCATCCAGAATCAATTTTGGTGTCTATTGGGCCTTAATTTTGGGGACTTAAATCTAACACCTGTAATTCAAGTGAATATTATTAAAGTCGGCAATGAGGGGTTTTTTAGATTAGGGGAATGAAAGGGTATGTCCCCCATAAATTAAAGTTCATGCCTATTCGGTTCAACCTGTTAAAATTTTCTTTGCAATAAAGGAATAATATGATCTTCTCTTTTTAGACCACGAAAAAGAAGGAGTACTTGTCTAAAAACTTCACTTTGTATGGTCAGAACAGTCTCATGTACCGAGGTGTCCGTATCAGGAGAGTCGGCAGTGCGTCTGAATCCTGTTCCTCTATCACATACCCAAAGGTAAATGCTCATCCGACATTCCGTTTACACTGTTTGTTATGATCACTGGTACGTAAGATGTGTGACGGAAATTTACTATACGTCTACATAATCGCAATCTGGCTTGAAATGATGTGTTTCAGTGCATGTCAGCGAAATTAATCATCACATTTTATGTATGCCCCCTGATGTATTAATAGGTCGATTTCCGTCTTTTATTTTTTATTGTTTCTGATAGAGGAGAGCGTACAGATAACCTTCTATTAGAGAAGGTTTTTGCCCCGTGAAAAGCTATGAATTTGGCTTGTAATTCCTCTGTGCACACTGCACAGACGAATTTGCATTTTAAATAATTCATGACCCCAAAGTAAGTAAAAAAATTCATGACTTCGGCCTAGAACAGCATTTTTGCATGCTTTGAAAATCCATTGGAACCGCCTGGAGGGCGACTTTCTTCCCTATAAGAAGCAACGAAACACCTGAAAGCGACCACAGACCCCCTAAATAAAGCTACCGGAGTACTGAGTGCAGTTGATGTGGCCCCTATATTTGGCATTGTAATAAAGCCTAATCTCGTCTGTATGGAGCTGAGAAGCCAATAAAGTGCTGAATCAGTATGAGTGTGTTAGTTGCTCCGTATGCTAAAGTATTATATCAAATACTCATATCTCAATATATCTACTCGTACACCAGTTTATTTATATACGATTTTGCGCAATGCTCTACTACTATTGAACATTGTACATTGGAAAATTGTGTGCAAATGTTTAAAAATTTGTTGTTTAACATTAACTAACATTATATATGATACATTTCATCACTATTACTCGTGTTTCAACTCACAAGCGCTGCAAAACGAAAGTGTTTTCTTTTAAATATAAAGGATCTTGTATACAGTATACTTGTATCATTCACGTCAGACAATTACGTAACAGTGCTTGTTAGTTGTTTGTTGTTAGCATGAGAAGTTTGTCGAGAATAAAACTAGTGATAAAAATGAATTCATGGATGATGGAGAGAAATTTGAGGGCTATTTAATGAAACGTTATGAAAATGTAACGTTAATTATAGTACTTACGCGTCACTAAATCACCACAAACGCGTTACTAAGGCACTACTAACGCGTCACTAAGGCACCAATAACGTGTTACTAAGGCACAACTAACGCGTTATTAAGGAGTAAGGAACTACTAACGCGTCATTAAGGCACCACTAACGCGTCACTAAGGCACTACTAACGCGTTACTGAGGCACAACTAACGTGTTACTAAGGAACCGCTAACGCGTTACTAGGGCACTACTAACGCGTTAATAAGGAACTGCTAACGCGTTACTAAGGCACCACTTACGCGTTACTAAGGCACTACTAACCCGTCACTAAGGCACTACTAACGCGTTAATTAGGCACTAATAACCACTAACGCGTTACTAAGGCACCACTAACGCGTGACTAAGGCACTACTAATGTGTTACTAAGGCACCACTAACGCGTTACTAATCTGGGGTTGTGTTGAGAAACACACTTTGTAGGTATACCAACATTTGACCCAATAGCTGGCACTCGGACTGAAAGGAACCTCTCAGTTTCAGTTCCTTGTTTAACATGCCGTTCAGCAAGGACATCCACTAAGCTCGCCAGGCTAGGCCATAAGGCACCACTAAGGCGCCACTAACGCGTTAATAAGGCACCACTAACGCGTTACTAAGGCACCACTGACGCGTTACTAAGGCACCACTAACGCGTTACTAGGGCACTACTAACGCGTTACTAAGGAACTACTAAAGCGTTAATAAGGCACCACTAACGCGTTACTAAGGCACCACTGACGCGTTACTAAGGCACCACTAACGCGTTACTAGGGCACTACTAACGCGTTACTAAGGCACTACTAACGCGTTACTAAGGCACTACTAACGCGTTTCTAAGGCAACACTATCGCGTTACTAAGGCACTACTAACGCGTTACTAAGGCACTACTAACGCGTTACTAAGCCACGTACCCCTCAGGAGCAGGAGAGGATCGCGTTCAGTAAGTTGGAGAGTGTGAATCAGGAGGGTGACCACAAGGTCGTAGTTGTCCTGATCGAGCACACCGTCCTCAAGCAGACCACGCTCCTCGTGGCGACGCAGTGTCGCAGCATCTCCTTCTTCCTCGAGCTGACGGAGACGGACAGCTGCCAGAACGATCTCTACAACCCTTTCGGGGTGTGCCCTGCGCAGTGCGAATCAGAGTGTCTAGCTTACTCCGTTACTAACCTTTGGGGGTGTGCCCTGCGCAGTGCGAATCGTGTCTAGCTTCTCCGTTACTACCCTTTCGGGGTGTGCTCTGCGTAGTGTGAATCGTGGTTCTAGCTACTCCGTTAATTGAGTGTATGTATGGTTCGGGCCTGAATGATTAATAAGCGGTTGTAAGTTTTCCTTCGAATATTCCAACGCCGCACGCGTGTTACAGACGGATGGACGCTAAGTGCGACGTGAAGTGCTCGGAGGAATGCTGTTCCATGTGCGTGTACAACAGCAGCTTCTTGTGCCCGCTGGGGGACCTCCGGAGACGGCTCGGCATATTCGAGAAGACGAACCGGTACGAGACTACCAACACGGAGAAGATCTTCAATGTGAAGAACGCAGTGGCGCTACCCCTCGACAAGATCATCCACAAGTATCTCGGTAAGAATGGAGTTTTAGCTTGTTGTTTGTATTTGTTAGATTCTCTATGATACTTTGATAATCTAGCCTTGAATCAGGTTTGTATTTTGAAATAGATTACAGCTATCTATTCAGTGCTCTATTGACATGCCGTCATCACACCCATTATGCAGTTATAAGTACCTATTTACTTTTACAAATTGGATTTCAAAAAATTAACCCAGCCCTCTCAAAATTTTGGTCGCCCTCCTTTAGTGACCTTGAATATTAAAAGAAAACACTACCATTATTTTATCAGAAATAGGACGAGGGGAGTGATCAGTGATCACGAACATTCTTTGATGTTCTCGTCCTGTTTCTGATTATGAAGTGAACAAAGAAGTCGGCATTCTTAACACACTACCACCACATGAAATGGCCTCCTCAGAGCCTCTGCAACGGATGAAAACTTCAGTGCTGCGAGTTCGCATCCCCACGTACACCAACCTTAATCCAATCCCCAATAACTCCTCATAAAATTATGAAGAAGCTGCACATATATATTATTTTTGTTGGAATAAACTGAAATATATTCTGCATTCGAGCTGTGATAAAGTACTGAACTGTGAAGGTGAGCATTCCGGGGCGTGGGGTCACCTTACGAAATAATCGGTAAACGCTTTCTGAACGAGGTGTGAGACACTTTCCGATGCTGGTGCGATGTTGTAATATGAGTACTATATATGAGTATATTTATAATTATGTAGTTTTATGGGTCCCGGAGCTGCATTGTGGGTCATGTGATCTTGTTTAGTATGTGATGTTGTTATTCAAATGTAATTTTATTGGAAAACTCTGCCTTAGAACTGTCGAAGTGCAGCAGAGCAACAGAGGTTTCAATTGCTGAGGTTTATTACACAAAATGATACTACGTAAAGGCCCTTTCTCAAATACAGGAAATTTACAAGTCCAAAACTTGGACTTTAAGAGTTTAAGTATATAAGTGATTCGGTTGAGTTGTCAACTTTTTTCACTAAACTATAGTATACCTTTAAATGTGTCGTTGTTGTTGTTCAGTTGTTGTTGTTGTTGTTGTTGTTGTTGTTGTTATACTCGAGACATTGAGCAAAAATTGCTTTCTCCCTCTCATAGCATCATAATATCAGCATTAAATTGTGTGTCAAAATGCTCTCATTACCCATTCATTTGAAGGTATAGCCTATATAATTGTGCTCTTATTGGTTCAAAGGTAATGGTTGAACCTCATAATAATCGTAATTGTAAGTTTGATATAGCCACCCTCTGTCCAGCACTAGAATTTACCATCATCGCCTCATAGAATCAGCGATTATTAAATACCTTTATCCTCATTATAATAGTATCGAGAGCTGTTAGTTTTATGAAATAGAGTTTATCATATTGTATAAGGCCATGAGGGTTATCGATGATGAAAACTAATTCTCTATTGTAATTGTTTCACACCTTCAAAGAATCATTACATCTAGTCACATCTAACACCATCCCCAATGTTATATCCACTCGCGTGCGCTTTTTGAAGACATTTTAGGTAGCGGGCGCGCATAGCCCGGTAAAATATCTGCACGCTAAATTTGATATACCCACCGGATATAGCCCGGCCCGCGAGAGCAGTTCTACGCCGGGCGCAATATAGCCCGCCTCTTGGAAGAAAATATTTTAGGTGCTAAACTGGCTGAGATCATTGAAAGTGTCCATAAAAACAAATTTAGCAGCAAAATCTCGAAATGAGGCAAAAAACTGACAAAAAATAGGATTTTTGTGGAGTTGATCATCGACAAAAACATCGAGGCCATGGGAAGTTAAAAGTCAAAAGACTGAAATTGCTATTCATCATTGTCCAGCAGCGTACTGAATTATGAAATTATGATGAGAAGTAGCTCAACTTCGAAATAGAAGTGGTTAAAATTAACAGCAAAACAACATAGGTATCGATAATTAATAGACATTCAGCAAAATATGTGGCCAACAGTAGACAAATATCGAATCGAATTGCAGAGAAACCAGTGAACTGCAGCGAAAGCAGTGATAGCAGCAGTTCAAATTCTTTAAAAGCAATCATTTCGAGAAAGAGAATTAAAAAGATACAAAATCAAACACGAGAGAATGAAATACAATATCATGAAATAAAAACTGGAATCTGCATTTGCGTTGATCATTAATTTCATTCCCATGTTGTCAAGGTAACACATTCTTCAGAAATAGCAAGAGGTGAGTGAGAGCAATACGTCATTATCATTAGTAACAATGGAGCATTACATTTTCTCACGCATGGAACCCTCGGGGCTCGAGCTCACACACGGATGTTAAAGGAATGCCGCCTAATTACCGGTCTGGTACATTGTGCAATTACTGTCCCATGAGAAATAGGCACTTTAAGTCATTGGCATACCATATACAACCATAGTAATTACGTCATTCTTATTGGCCTCTTACCTTCCAATAGTGGTCAGTCTCGTCAGCAGTGCTGACGGGGAAAAAATTTGGCCAACTGAGGAATTTTCAGTAATTGACTCTCTTTGCGTGCATAGCACTAAAGCAGTCTAAAAACAAAAGGTGGGGAAATGAAAGTCTGTAGTAGGAGATTGTCATGGAGGAATTCAATTTTGGTAGTATCTTTGACAGATAGGACAGTAATGTTTAAACTGGGGCA
>WFMF01000957.1:0-11023 GCA_011033025.1 Beroe forskalii | reverse complement strand
ATTATGGGCAAAAAAACTTTTTTTTAGAGTGAAAAAAACTTGGGGCCCAAAATTTTTTTTTCTAAAATTTTCAGCCCCAAATGGGCAATAAAAAAGACAAAAAAGGCTTTTGGGCCCTTTAAAAACCTTTGGGCCCGGCTGTTTAAAAACGCCCTAGCATTCCCCTAGAATGATGAACCGATTTGGGCAAAATGAATTTTTACAGGAAACTGATTTTGTATCCCCAAAGTTTTGGAAAAATTTCATTTGGGCTGTAAATTCAATGGGAAGCCAATTTTTCAATCCTTTAAAGAAGGCTTAAAAAAAAGCGAATTTTTGACTATTAAAAATAAATAAAAGATTTTGGGGATTCATTAATAGCTCTAGACCTGTATTTAATACCAAAACTTAGCCCCATATTCTTTGCTGAACTGGATAAAAAATTCCCAAATTCTTTGTCTGATAGTCATGGGATATTGACAAACATGGTTTTTTCTAAAAATTTGGGTCTACAATAAATCTACCTTTTGGGCAAAATAAAATAGCATTGGCCATGTTTTTAAATCCCAAAAACATTTTTTTTCCCCAAAACGTTTGACATTTGGGGAAATTTTTAAAAACATTTAAAATCTCAAATTTTTAAAAAAAATTTTTAATTTTACCGCACAAATCAAAATAAACTTAATAACCTTCCGGGGCCCAAGATTGTTTCCCCAAAATCCAATAAAAACCGTTTTCCCATAAGGTTCCCCGTTTGGGGGTTTTTTGAAAAGTCGTCTATAAACATGGTCATTGCCTTCTTTTCCCCAACCTCATTCCCGGGGAGATAGAAAAAACCTTCCAAAAATTTTCCCCAAAAATATTTTCCCAAATCGGGTTCCCCCACATTTTTGGTTTTTTTTTAAAAATCTTAAAAATGGGCATTCCCCCTTTTTCAAATCGGCCCTTCGGGCTTTAAAAAACCTTACAATGCTTCCCAAAAAGTTTTTTTCCCATAACCTTTTTCTACATTTTACCTTGTTTATTAACAAGTCTATAAACATATTGCCCTTCTTTTAACTAAAAAAAAGTCTCGATTCCCGGGAATTATTTTTTTTCCGGTTTTTCCCCTTTTCAAAAATCGACTTTTCCCCACCTAGAAGGTCTTGGAAAGTTGCTAATCGATTTTTGGAAAAACCATAAAAAACAGTCAAAACCCATGGAAATTTGTTGTTTTGGGCTTTTTTAGATTTGCTTTTTAATAATAAATCAAAAAATTTTTTGGTCCCCCTGGGGGAGGGGGGGCCCCCTTTGTGCAAAAATTAAACTTTCTTTTTTAAAAATTCCCATCAGTTCTCATGTGAAAAAAAATTTTTTTTTTGTTTTTTTCCCTGAGGGGGGGGGCCACGCCCCCCAAAATTTTTCAATTTTCAAAACCCATGTGATTTGTTTTGAAAAAAAAATTTTAAAATTTTGCCAATTTTCCTCTGAAGGCGTGGAGGCCACCCTTTTTTAAAAATTTTTCAAAAATTCCTTATCAGTTGCATGGGAATTTGAAATTTTGTCCGTTTTTTGGGGGTCCCCCCAAAAAGGGATGATGAGTAAGGTTTTGAGAATTTTGTCGGCAATATTGGGTTACCGTTGGGGGCGTGGAAGCTTTTTCGCAGAAATTAAAGTTTGAATTTCCCTCAAACTCACTTTTGGTCAAATCACTGTCAAAGGGACATGTGGCCGTTAGCTCATGCGGCTGCCATCAATCGCCGTCCGTAGGACGGGAACCGACTAGTGTTAATAATATCGGCTATTTTATAACTTAGGCTCATACTGTGTGGTAGGCAATGACTAGAAAGCAAAAATTCAAATTATAGTTTGCCCAATTAGAAAGTCTAAAGTATTTAAATAAAAATAAGTTAATGAATTAGGATTATCAAATTAGAATTATCTAAGTTATCAAACATTTGAAACAATCATTGCTCATAATTTTGGCTTTCATCACTTAATTCGATATAAGATTAAGTTATATTGTCACAAAAGTTATGATGTAGAAGTTGAAATGGAGATTTTAATTTTAATCTATAATACAATTAAATGAGGGGAATGAAAGGGGATGTCCTCCATTAATTAAGATCTTGCCTATTCGGTTCAACCTGTTTGCAATAAAGTAATCATATGATCTTCTCTTTTTAGACAACGAAAAAGAAGGAGTACTTGTCTAAAAACTTCACTTTGTATGGTCAGAACAGTCTCATGTACCGCGGTGTCCGTATCAGGAGAGTTGGCAGTGCCTCTGAATCCTGTTCCTCTATCACATACCCAAAGGTAAATGCTCATCCAACATTCCGTTTACACTGTTTGTTATCACCGGTACGTAAGATTTGCGACGGAAATTTACTATACGTCTACATAATCGCAATCTGGCTTGAAATGATGTGTTTCAGTGCATGTCATCGAAATTAATCATCACATTTTATGTATGCCCCCTGATGTATTATTAGGTCGATTTCCGTCTTTTATTTTTTATTGTTTCTGATAGAGGAGAGCGTACCGATAACCTTCTATTAGAGAAGGTTTTTGCCCCGTGAAAAGCTATGAATTTGGCTTGTAATTCCTCTGTGCACACTGCACAGACGAATTTGCATTTGAAATAATTCATGACCCCAAAGTAAGTAAAAAAATTCATGACTTCGGCCTAGAACAGCATTTTTGCATGCTTTGAAAATCTATTGGAACCGCCTGGAGGGCGACTTTCTTCTCTATAAGAAGCAACGAAACACCTGAAAGCGACCACAGACCCCCTAAATAAAGCTACCGGAGTACTGAGTGCAGTTGATGTGGCCCCTATATTTGGCATTGTAATAAAGCCTAATCTCGTCTGTATGGAGCTGAGAAGCCAATAAAGTGCTGAATCAGTATGAGTGTGTTAGTTGCTCCGTATGCTAAAGTATTATATCAAATACTCATATCTCAATATATCTACTCGTACACCAGTTTATTTATATACGATTTTGCGCAATGCTCTACTACTATTGAACATTGTACATTGGAAAAGTCAATGGCCTGCTGTGTGCAAATGTTTAACAATTTGTTGTTTAACATTAACTAACATTATATATGATACATTTCATCACTATTACTCGTGTTTCAACTCGCAAGCGCTGCAAAACGAAAGTGGGCCAAAAAGAACGTTACAAAAGTAACGTGCTGTAACTTTGGTTGTGTTTTGAGTTTCTTGATGAAATTTTGGGATGTCATGGATATAGGCTGTGAGTTTTTGCTCCAAAAATTTGGAGTGTCTAGCTCAAAAAATGTCCGAGTTATCAACAAAAAACCTGTTTTTCGGCTATATTTCAATATTCGAGAGTCAATAACTCGGCTTGTGTTCGGAGTTTCTTGACCAAATTTTGGGAGGTCGTAGGTATAGGCTGTGAGTCTTTGCAACATAAATTTGAAGTCTCTAGCTCAAAAAATGTCTCAGTTATCAGCGAAAGGCGGGTTTTTTGTCCCTACCTCTGTTTCCTTGCCCATGTCTCTGTTTCTGGGACTCAAAAATGTTAGCAACTCCAGGGTCATATTGGTCAGATGTTGCCCGAAATATCCTGAGGGTTTCATCGGGATTGCTCGGGGAACCTCGGAGATATGCACCTTTTTGTAACCCAAAAAAGTGTATAGCGCGTAATTACTGTGTCTTTGAGGAAGTTAAAACTATGCACGCTTGCGTATGTACACTTTTTTGCGTTACAAAAAAGCGCATATCTCCGAGGTTTTTCGAGCAATCTTGATGAAACTTTCAGGATATTTCGGGCAACATCTGACCAATATAACCCTGGAGTTGCTAACATTTTTGAGTCCCAGAAACAGAGATATGGGCGGGGAAACGGAGGTAGGGACAGGAAACCCGCTTTTTGTTGATAACTGAGACATTTTTTGAGCTAGAGACTTCAAATTTATGTTGCAAAGACTTATAGCCTATACCTATGACCTCCTGAAATTTGGTCAAGAAACTCCGAACACAAGCCGAGTTATTGACTCTCGAATATTGAAATATAGCCGAAAAACAGGTTTTTTGTTGATAACTCGGACATTTTTTGTGCTAGACACTCCAAATTTTTGGTGCAAGGACTTACAGCCTATACCTGTGACATCCCAAAATTTCATCAAGAAACTCAAAACACAACCAAAGTTACAGCGCGTTACTTTTGTAACGTTCTTTTCGGCCCACCCGGTATAAAGGATCTTGTATACTTGTATCATTCACGTCAGACAATTACGTAACAGTGCTTGTTAGTTGTTTGTTGTTAGCATGAGAAGTTTGTCGAGAATAAAACTAGTGATAAAAATGAATGCATGGATGATGGAGAGAAATTTGAGGGCTATTTAATGAAACGTTATGAAAATGTAACGTTATATAGTACTTACGCGTCACTAAATCACCACTAACGCGTTACTAGGGCACTACTAACGCGTTACTAAGGCACCACTTACGCGTCACTAAATCACCACTAACGCGTTACTAAGGCACTACCTACTAACGCGTTACTAAGGCACTACTAACGCGTCACTAAGGCACCAATAACGTGTTACTAAGGCACTACTAACGCGTTACTAAGGAGTAAGGAACTACTAACGCGTCATTAAGGCACCACTAACGCGTCACTAAGGCACTACTAACGCGTTACTGAGGCACAACTAACGTGTTACTAAGGAACCACTAACGCGTTACTAGGGCACTACTAACGCGTTAATAAGGAACTACTAACGCGTTACTAAGGCACCACTTACGCGTTACTAAGGCACTACTAACCCGTCACTAAGGCACTACTAACGCGTTAATTAGGCACTAATAACACGTTATTAAGGCACCACTAACGCGTTACTAAGGCACCACTAACGCGTTACTAAGGCACTACTAACGTGTTACTAAGGCACCACTAACGCGTTACTAATCTGGGGTTGTGTTGAGAAACACACTTTGTAGGTATACCAACATTTGACCCAATAGCTGGCACTCGGACTGAAAGGAACCTCTCAGTTTCAGTTCCTTGTTTAACATGCCGTTCAGCAAGGACATCCACTAAGCTCGCCAGGCTAGGCCATAAGGCACCACTAAGGCGCCACTAACGCGTTACTAAGGCACTACTAACGCGTTACTAAGCACTACTAACGCGTTACTGAGGCACTACTAACGCGTTACTAAGGCACTACTAACGCGTTTCTAAGGCAGCACTATCGCGTTACTAAGGCACTACTAACGCGTTACTAAGCACTACTAACGCGTTACTAAGGCACTATTAACGCGTTACTAAGCCACGTACCCCTCAGGAGCAGGAGAGGATCGCGTTCAGTAAGTTGGAGAGTGTGAATCAGGAGGGTGACCACAAGGTCGTAGTTGTCCTGATCGAGCACACCGTCCTCAAGCAGACCACGCTCCTCGTGGCGACGCAGTGTCGCAGCATCTCCTTCTTCCTCGAGCTGACGGAGACGGACAGCTGCCAGAACGATCTCTACAACCCTTTCGGGGTGTGCCCTGCGCAGTGCGAATCGTGAGTGTCTAGCTACTCCGTTACTAACCTTTTGGGGTGTGCCCTGCTCAGTGCGAATCGTGTCTAGCTTCTCCGTTACTACCCTTTCGGGGTGTGCTCTGCGTAGTGTGAATCGTGGGTCTAGCTACTCCGTTAATTGAGTGTATGTATGGTTCGGGCCTGAATGATTAATAAGCGGTTGTAAGTTTTCCTTCGAATATTCCAACGCCCCACGTGTGTTACAGACGGATGGACGCTAAGTGCGACGTGAAGTGCTCGGAGGAATGCTGTTCCATGTGCGTGTACAACAGCAGCTTCTTGTGTCCGCTGGGGGACCTCCGGAGACGGCTCGGCATATTCGAGAAGACGAACCGGTACGAGACTACCAACACGGAGAAGATCTTCAATGTGAAGAACGCAGTGGCGCTACCCCTCGACAAGATCATCCACAAGTATCTCGGTAAGAATGGAGTTTTAGCTTGTTGTTTGTATTTGTTAGATTCTCTATGATACTTTGATAATCTAGCCTTGAATCAGGTTTGTATTTTGAAATAGATTACAGCTATCTATTCAGTGCTCTATTGACATGCCGTCATCACACCCATTATGCAGTTATAAGTACCTATTTACTTTTACAAATTGGATTTCAAAAAATTAACCCGGCCCTCTCAAAATTTTGGTCGCCCTCCTTTAGTGATCTTGAATATTAAAAGAAAACACTACCATTATTTTATCAGAAATAGGACGAGGGGAGTGATCGGTGATCACGAACATTCTTTGATGTTCTCGTCCTGTTTCTGATTATGAAGTTAACAAAGAAGTCGGCATTCTTAACACACTACCACCACATGAAATGGCCTCCTCAGAGCCTCTGCAACGGATGAAAACTTCAGTGCTGCGAGTTCGCACCCCCCACGTACACCAACCTTAATCCAATCCCCAATAACTCCTCATAAAATTATGAAGAAGCTGCACATATATATTATTTTTGTTGGAATAAACTGGAATATATTCTGCATTCGAGCTGTGATAAAGTACTGAACTGTGAAGGGTGCGGGGTCACCTTACGAAATAATCGGTAAACGCTTTCTGAACGAGGAGTGAGACACTTTCCGATGCTGGTGCGATGTTGTAATATGAGTACTATATATGAGTATATTTATAATTATGTAGTTTTATGGGTCCCGGGGCTGCATTGTGGGTCATGTGATCATGTTTAGTATGTGATGTTGTTATTCAAAATAATGTAATTTTATTGGAAACTCGGCCTTAGAACTGTCAAAGTGCAGCAGAGCAACAGAGGCGTCGACTGCTGAGGTTTATTACACAAAATGATACTACGTAAAGGCCCTTTCTCAAATACAGGAAATTTACAAGAAACTGCCCGCGCTCTAGTAATATTACTAGTAATATTGTCCAAAACTTGGACTTTAAGAGTATTTTTATCTACTAACCACAGTACAGAATTGCTGTACCCTGATCAGTCCATGTCTTTATAGTTAGTTGGCAAAAATAATAACAATGATTTGAAATTCATGCTCATAACATGCTCATAGATTTATGCAAGCTTCATACTGGAATGAATAAGAAAGGTTCAATGAGGTTAATAATAATTTAAGGCCTAAAAAACCAACAAGTGCTCAGGGCTAACAAGGGCTAAGTATAAGTGATTCGGTCGAGTTATCAACTTATTTCACTGAACTATAGTATACATTTAAATGTGTTGTTGTTGTTGTTGTTGTTGTTGTTGTTGTTGTTGTTTGTTGTTGTTGTTGTTGTTGTTGTTGTTGTTGTTGTTGTTGTTGTTGTTGTTGTTGTTATACTCGAGACATTGAGCAAAAAATTGCTTTGTCCCTCTCATATCATCATAATATCAGCATTAAATTGTGTGTCAAGATGCGCTCATTTATAATTGTGCTCTTATTGGTTCAAAGGTAATGGTCGAACCTCATAATAATCGTAATTGTAAGTTTGATATAGCCACCCTCTGTCCAGCACTAGAATTTACCATCATCGCCTCATAGAATCAGCGATTATTAAATACCTTTATCATCATTATAATAGTATCGTGAGCAGTTAATTTTATAAAATAGAGTTATCATATTGTATAAGGCCATATAAGGGTTATCGATGATGAAAACTAATTCTCTATTGTAATTGTTTCACACCTTTAAAGAATCATTACATCTAGTCACATCTAACACCATCCCCTAATGTTATACAATATACACGTGCCTTGGCCCTCATTAGATGACTTTTATTCTAGCAATCAACGTGGTCACGTCTTAGTTCTGCAGGAAAATCATAAAGTAGTCTCACGACAGGTTTAGAGCCATTTAAAGGGTACTAATATTAATATAGAGTCGTTTTACTGCACGCATTTTCAAACATGCCAATCCGCGAATTACATGTTTGTTATGGCATACGCTGTAACTGAATACCCATGTAAATGCAAAACTATGTAACCTTTTGATTTGCGTTACAAAAATGCGCATATCTCCGAGGTTTTTTAGCAAACTTGATGAAACTTTCAGGATATTTAGAGCTTGATGAAAGCAACATCTCAGTGAAGTTTTGATTCATTCTTGAGCTCCAGAAGCTGAGTTATGACCGACAGCCAGTTTTTTAAGTGATAACTTGAAAAGCTCGAAAATCAAAGTATTTCTCGTTCCGTTCGACTACTATAGTACTTTAATGCTCAAACTCACTGCAGAAATGATTTAGAGCGCTGTCGACATTTAAATCATATAAAGCCCTGCTGTCGCAGGACAGTGGTTGAACAATCTGATTAACTTCCCCGAGTTAACCATTTACTCCTCCTTATAGGACAGTGGTTAAACAATCTGATTAACTTCCCGAGTTAACCCTTCATCCCTCCTTACAGGACAGTGGTTGAACAATCTGATTAAGTTCACCGAGTTAACCCTTCATCCCTCCTTACAGGACAGTGGTTAAGCAATCTGATAAACTTCCCCGAGTTAACCCTTCATCCCTCCTTATAGGACAGTGGTTAAGCAATCTGATTAAGTTCACCGAGTTAACCCTTCATCCCTCCTTACAGGACAGTGGTTAAACAATCTGATTAACTTCCCCGAGTTAACCCTTTACTCCTCCTTACAGGACAGTGGTTAAACAATCTGATTAAGTTCACCGAGTTAACCCCTCATCCCTCCTTACAGGACAGTGGTTAAACAATCTGATTAACTTCCCCGAATTACTTCGCTGTGGTGAGATTGTGGAGCTGGAAGAGACGGTGGTGGTGGTGGATAACATTATCGGAGGCAACATCACCCTCTCTCAGAAGGCAGCCTGGCAGCCGATTACCGTCATTTGGGAGGGCATCAAGGTTATTTTACATCCTTTATCCTTTGTTACAAGGTTACAGACTTGTTAAGATTCCCAAAAATCCCCTCTTACCCAAAAATCCCCTTATTTCCTTACTAGCTGGCCCGTTGGGTCTGCTAATACTAAGTTCACACTGCGCTGCTACACCCCACCTCGTTCGCAAATTTCAACCATTGCTATTCAAATTTGTAAAAAACTCAAAAAAGAACAGAAATGTATTGTTACTTTTAAAACTTGTTCGTACTTATACTTTATATACTTAAATTACAACAACAAATTAAAACACAAGGTTAATCGTCTTTACTTTAAGTTTCATGTAAAGACGATTAACCTTGTGTTTTAATTTGTTGTAACTCGCTCGCTTATGCTAGAGCACTTTGTGAAATTGAATTTCAACACACTGGTAGACTTTATTTATTCATCTATTTCATGAGTTTCACAGTTTTCCCTCTTTTTCTCAGCTGAACTCGATAACGTTTTGGAACTACCCGAAGCCCAATAAAGAGCCAATTTGCGATACGGCAAACCACGCAAATACTGAATATTACCAGTATACCGGTTTGCCAACGTAAGTAATCGAAAGTAAAAGTAAGACTTAACAATTAGAATACTATTCACAATCTAACATTCTTATAATATTACGAATTGTATCGTAATGTAACTTTGCAGTTTGTGATATTATATTTATAGAAAAGTAACTTTGTAATGTATTTATAGCTAAATATTCGAGCTCGAGTGTTCTACTTCTAGCTACTTGTACTCAATTGTCTGCACAGAAGTGCTGGTTATTGAGTAGCTCACGGCTCTAGAGAACACTCAGCGTTTCACTTTAGTAAATGGTTACACTGCTATACGTGATACTGTTGTAAACGTACAAGCTGCTTTGTGCACGCCATTTACTACTTCTGTGTATAGCAGTGTAACCATACACGATGTACACAATAGACAGTCACTTAATAGGTTTAAACCAACACATTTATTAAGTGATGATAATTTGTATTGATATTGATATTTGATCTAATACTGAATAATATATCACAATTTGCGAAACTGCCTCCGGTAACGAGGTCGGTGTACGCATGGTATTTTGTGGCTGACGACGCATCCTCCGACCTCGAGTCCTATGTGAAATTTGAAGGTAGCTGTGATTTCATGATTCCAAACCTCAGGGCGTACGAAGGGCCGAAGGCTAATCACACCCTTCCGAAGGAGGAAAACAGCCCCACTTTCTTCGGACCCAAGTCCGTGCTCGGAAAGAGGTAATTGAACTGATTAAAATATTAAATATCGATTGTGTGAATTGTTAGACAGACCGGAATTATTATATTTCTTTTGCACCCGGTACCGAGCCCGTTATTTGTTTGCAATTTATTGTCTCTGTCACTGTTTTACAACATCGTACAAGAAAATACATGAATTGTCCACCGTGTCAATAAATTCAGGCCATAAAGAATTTTATTCCTGTCCTTGATATAACTATTTAGATAAAAAACAAAAACTACAGAATTACAGAAAATGTTTGAATCGTGCAATAAAAATGCAATTAAAAAGTACAATTATTTATTTTTCTTACTATGGTGTCTTGACGTTAAATCAAGAGTGGCATATTACGCCGCGCAATGGCCGTTATTTGCAACGTTTGCCAGTGAAACACATTTATTTGCGCCCTGTTATGCGCCACAATAAATACCCATGCGCGCTGCGCAGTACGCCGCGCTAGAAAAGGTCGAGAGACAACCACCATTCCCCGTACAGCGTGACGATCGTGTACACTACGTCGAGCAACGAGCGGCGGGAGACTACCCTCAACATCAAGCCCTACAAAACCCCCTCCGACAACCTCCAAGCCATATTCGACTCGGGCAACGTCCGGATGCTACAGTTCGACTTCGAGCAACGGAAAAACCACCTCACGGGTGAGTGAGAGAGTGAGAGAGTGTGGTTTATTGGATAATTACCAATTACATTCGTTGTCCTTGAGACTTTGAGAGCTCTGTATTTAAAACGCCCTCCCGTGGGTCGAGCGTAATCACGCACACCTATCAAAGTAATTGGGTAATTCAATCACTTAATCTGTGTAATGTCCTGAAAGGTTCGCCCAAAAGCCAGAGTCTGTCCGGTTTGGCGTGTCTCGCTTCGCTGATATAATATACGATATCTCATCAATAATCCCTAACCTAATGCCCTCTTTTCAGAGGATA
>WFMF01000956.1:0-22303 GCA_011033025.1 Beroe forskalii | reverse complement strand
AAATCTAACAGACGATGAATTCTGATTTGTTCGACTCTGAATCATGATGATGATTAATTAGTCCATATACGTAAAATATACAAATACAATATTTGTCAGTTGCAGAACCCGCCGATCATTTTATGATTATTGACCTCTTGAAATCATGCAAATTAGGATGCGGAATGCAACAAGAACCATAATGTGCATTGACTTGATATCAACAGCAAAGAAAATGTAACGCGTAACAAAAGAGTTCTAAGAATTGTAATAAATGCGGCGCATAAATTTGTCACGCATCCGGATGCATCATTCGCCCACGTGCATTTTGCGCGTTAAATCAACCATCAAGCACATTGGAGAGGAAATTAAACGCCTGCATACTAGCATACTGGAACAACAACGGCCAACTAGAATTGTGCTGGCAGGCTCAATTCTTGTTTAATCTATGCATATGGTGGTCGAGCTATTCAAGCTAGAACCTTTTCCCTCATAGCATTCTTATTAATGAAACATACTCTCATTGCTATCTGGTTGAAAAGGTGGCATGTCTTTCAACAGCTGCAAGGCAGCATACATTCTTCTTGGCATTTTTTTCTCAGCATATGATACGATTAACTTTTTTGCTGGGTTTTGGCCGCTTTGCTTTAGACTCTAACATCACGGCCTGTGGGCGTCAATACTGTACTTTGCTTTGAGATGATTCCACAAACTAGAATAACTGCTCTTCGAAGTTGCAGCAGAGTAAGACTTCGTACTGATGGGGGAGGATGAACAGAACATGTGGCAAACGTGCGAAGTATTCGACGGTTTCCGTCAAGTGTACAACTCTACGTGTGGCAACGGTACACTGGTTGCAGACCACTTCCTGCCCCTTTTTTGTAAAGAACTGCCATATGCTGTGGCTTGACATGTTAAATACAAATTGAATAAATCAACTAATCAAAGAAGACTTGGAGTAGAATGTGAAGCGAAGGTCAAAGTTCAAATGCTTAAAACTTTAAAAGAGCTCGGAAAAAATTTAGAAATTAAACTAAGCTTGGGCGAATTTTGTTTTGACATAATAATCATTATCATGAGACAAATAGCCGTGAGAAATGCTACGAATTGTTATTCAAACTGGCACGTTGCTTTGAAATAAGCTGGTAAACCGTGAAATTGACTGGTACCAATTTATTTGAGTTAAATATTATGGTTTTGAAAATATTAAATTTTATCGGTTTATCGGCAAAAAATTATCGCCGATAATGGATAACTGATTTTGGCCCAATTATTGCCGATAATTTTGTCGGCGATATTATCAGTTGGAAACCCTACTGCGAAGCGAGTTTGTCAAGTTTGTCATTCATGGTGTAATAAGGTTATCATTCTCATCAAAGTATGTTACCTTGCAGTATAAGTAACTTATCACTCACGACTGTGCCTCTCGCAATAAGAACTCGCAATAAGTTCCTCGAATGCTATTTAGCAAGATAATGGGGGTTAAGATGAAATTAGGTGCATATTTTAAATACCTTCTTAGCTTTTTCAATATACGCCTTCTTAATTTCAGCCCTTGTTGCACTTGATGGGATCTCTAGAACCTCATAATGGTTTCTTCTAATGGAAGATACACACCTGAATTTAAAATGTGTGGTAATCTTGAAACATAGCAATTGGTAAAACAATAACTTTTATTAATAAAATATGAAGAGAAAAGCACAAATTCAAGAGAAAAACACAAATTGGGTTTACATTTCAATACACTATTATAAATTTATAAAGAATATAATGCTCTGGTTAGGTTTCCAGTGTAATCTCTTGGTAATAATTAATTTATTCTTTTTTTCTTTTATTGAAAACTTGAAATTCAGGTTTAAGTGTGACACTTAGAGAGCAAGTTAAAACGTTTAAATGATACGATAAACTTTAAATCAGGAGCTTTCGAAAATCATGTGATTATCGTCGTCAGCTGAAGATGGAAGGTGAGAGGATGCTTATAAATGAAATGAGTGGTGTCAGGGAGTGGGGGATGGGTGGTGGGTGTGAGTGATCAGGTGACGGGATAATCAAATACAATATCACAAATAACATAAACAAGAAAAGTGGTGTCAGTAGGTGTTTAAATTCAGACAAATAAATAAGTGAATAAATAAAGATAATATATGGACATGTTCAGAAATAACTGCCGTGAAATTCCAAAAATTATTTTCCAAAATGTGACAAATTTTACAAAAATGGCTGCCAATCTTGAACCCTTCTGTCAAGAGATCTGAAAATCTGATATGTGGTCATGAATGATCTATTTATCACCATCTTGATTGTTTTGACCCGAAATTATTGTTGATAGGCCAGCTTTGATACCAAAATCACGTTAGTATCAGTTCGTGGCCCTGGACTGAAAAACTTGGTCTTATCCTCTTGTCGGAGTTCCTGAACACATTCTTGCACCTATTGTGAGTGCATTGATGAAATATGGTCAGTGAATCACAACCAAATGGTCAGGTTATAATGCAAAAGTCAAATGGAAGCTATTTTTCCTCCTATTGTGCTAAAATGGCTATAATACCAGAGCCTTAAGCTTTGGAATCCTAATATCTTCAGAAAATATTCAAAATTGATAGGTTTCATGGTTTCACTGAACAAAAATTGATCTGCGGTCATGGATGGTACAAATATCACACATGGAAATATTTTCTTCAAATTTTCGTGTGACAGCAATATTCGTGTTGACTGGAGTTGAAATACCATCATTTGAACGAAATTTACTCAAAATAGTCCACCCTAATGAAACCAGTGGCTAGGATTGATTTTTAGTTTCATTTGATACGAATATCACAGAGGCAAAGTTAAAAAAGTGCTACCTCAGCCATTTTTATACCACAGAAATCGTGTGATAAGTGTATCATTAGCTAACCTAAGGACTGCAATTGAGTGTCAGACAATATGTTTGTTTAGTTCCAAATAAGCCATAGGAACATCAAAACATTAATTGAAATTGATACAAATGTCACATTTTCAAAATTGAACTCTTTGACTGCAAAAACGGTGATTTTTGTATCACTTTTTACCCAGCCGTGGATTTTGCAGTTTGTATCAACTATTTAATGTTTATTTAAGATGCACCAAACGTTTCCAAGTTCTTAGGACCTCTGTGATACCCAAAATCACATAAAGATTACTTTTATAACATATTATGGCCAAGATTTTAGATTTGTGACCTTTGTATCAATTTTTGATTGAGCCACATAATAGAATGAATAATTTTCTTTATTCTTTTCTTAGCTCAGCGAATTGAAACGAAATCCTCAGAAATTCAATTAATCTCGTTGAAACTTCAACATCATCAGAAAATATCAAATTTGATTGTATAAGGGGCCATCCTTAAAGGACGTCTGCAAAATTTCGGCCATTTCAGACCCCTCCCCCCCCCTTGTCTGCAAAAGTCCGCAATCCAGAAACCCCTCCCTCCCCCGGCCCCCGGACGTCCGCATTTTTCTTCAAAATGTTTTGGGTCATCATTTTTGGCCCCAAAATTTCATGATTTTCTAGTGAAATAGCCTTCAAATCGCCCAAAATTTCCATGAATTGTGGAAGTTCACATTTGGCCAATCACCCCCCTCCCCCCTACGTCCGCAAATGTCCGCATTGGCCAGACTCCCCCCTCCCCCTCATTGCGGACGTCCTTGCCAAGAGATTATCAAGAGAAATTAAGGCTAAATGGTGCATATTGGTGCCGTTGCTATGGAAACTAATTTTTGTGCATGTGCAGATTATAATCAGTTCTTTGAGAGCACTTTCTATTACGCTGCTATACAGTTAAATGCTGTGCTGTAGTTTTTGAAAATTGGACGTTTTCTTTACTTCAAATTCAAGAGCTCAAGATGGACATAACTTGAATAACAGAGGATATTTCACATGGATTGTTTTCATAAAATTGTGGCCGAGGTCGGCTGATAATCAATACTTATTCGGTGATAACAGTAGTAACTGCAGTTGTGAAATTAACCGTTAAGAGCAATTTAAGGTTTAAAAAAGTGTACAATCAATTTGAATGGTCATGTCTAAAATTTGCGAACAAGCTGTGTGCTTGCAGGCCCAATGGGCCTGCTAGTTATATATAAGATTCGTCTGACTCATATGTTACCTAATTTTCATTGATGATGTTAGGTTGAAATGGTGTACAATATAAAATTCTACTGAACTTTCATTAAATTCAATTGTTTCATTGTTTCACTTCGCTGAGCTAAGAAGAGAATAAAGAAAATTATTCATTCATGCAAGGTAAATAACATGCAAGGACTTGTTGCGTGGATAGGAAGGGGACCAGATTTTGACATCAAGTGCATGTTATGTATGACAAATGTATGCTTATATGGAAGGGAATATCTCGCCTTGTGGGCATTGGAGAATCATCGTTTTTAGCGATTAGATTAGAGAATTGCCCTAGATTCTGTGTACAACATATTAGACCGATATTCGAACAAAATTTCTTCACTTTGCTTGTCTTTTAATTAAGGAAAATAACTGAATAAATTAAATACCTCTTCAAGGAAACCCTGTATATTTGCAATTGCTGAATTCCCTTTTCATTTCGATTGAAACGAATCATGGGCAGTGAGATACATCAACAATGGATCTTAGATCCAGTGTTACTGGCACTTTGCAGATACGTCTTCACTGGCTGTCCTCGATATAGCTATAACAATTTTTCATGTCATAAAACAGAGGAATATATTTTAAACTGAGGTTTCTTGAAATTTTAATTGACACTTTTGCAACAAGATAAACTGATCTTTAAGGGAGTCTTAGGAGTCTTAAAAAGCCCCCTTTTCAAGCAGGTGGTAGCACAGGTAGAAGCTTAGAAGAAATAACGTCCCATAATGAAATTGGCACCGTTTTATTTGGGAGCTTGAATGCAAAATTACAGCTTGAATGCAAAAACAACCTGCTATTCGCGTTCATTTCCTAATCGTGTGTACATTCTTAGAAATGTGTGTGCCTCACTAATCATATGAACGCATTTCTGTCGACACCATTTGAAAATGAACACACTGATATGAATTATATGTACGCAGGAGGAATTTGGAGAGAGAGTTAGTTTAGAAACATACGCGTCTTCAGTCTTCACCACCCAAAGACGTTTATTTCTACGCCGGCCCCCCTTTTGTATTTCGAGAGTGAAGTCCTGATAACAGACTCAGGATGCACAGTCCTATCATAAACAGGATTAAACAGGATTAAACAAAAATAGTCCTAAGAAGCACTAACACTCCTGTCTGGACGGTATTTATACAATATCACATTGTAACACTCAGTCTGAAGGAAAACACACACTTGAACACAGAAAAGCGCAGCAGCAAAAAAGTTCATCTTTAGCGCCGTTTGCTCTGTTCTTCCAATTTAGCACAGGTTGCTATTGATCTCTTGAGCAGCTCCTTGGCAGTGGGTTCAGGTGCTCCCTTAGTACATGCAGCAGGTGAGCGGGCTGCAGAGAAAGGCGCTGTCTTTGAGGGAGCTGCAGGAAGAGTCTTAGAAGGGACGGGAGGTGCAGTCTTTGATGGGGCAGGAGGTGGGTGTGCTGAAGGAGTAGGTGAAGGAGCTGCGGGTGTAGTGCTTGTGGTGACAGCTGGAGTTCTTCCAGTTTGGTTGCCGGTCAATGGGGATTGGTCACACCAAACTTCAACTCTTGAGATGTAGAAGTGGTGCTCTGGGTTAACTGCCTTCCTCGCTTTCATGAGTTCAACCAGATTCTTCCGCTCTGCTCTCTCCTCATGAGTCAGGTCCAGTGCCACAAACACTCGCTGAGTAGCTGGGATGTCTCGCAATCTCTTTCCACAGTTCCACAGACGGACAGCTGCATCGCCATTTGTGAGACAGACTTTGATGGGACGGGGTCTGTCAGTGCTCTTCCTCCCCAACCTTTCACAGTAGCTGATATGGGGCTTTTCTCCAACATTACCGAACACATCAACCACCGCCTTCTCCGCCTCGACACCGTCATCATCCTTTACACCGAACAGAATGATATTCTTACTCCAGTCTTCCGATTTCACAACATTCTCGACAGCATCAGCAATGTCCTTGGTGGAAACAGTCGGGACTTGGGTACAGAAACTGGAAGCAACAACATCATTGTAACTCTTCAGCTCTGATTTCAGCGTCGTTTGGAGTCTTCCGACAGTCTCACTCTGGCTTTCACGAAACTGATTCATTTGGTTCTTAAGTTCATCATTCTGCAGTCTTATAACCTCCTCTTTTAGCTGATCAATCTTTCCGTTGACACTCTCAGGGCATCATAGCATAGTTTGAGTTGCTTTATAGTCTCCACAAACCACATTGACACACCTTCTTTCTTATAATTAGCACTTGCAAACACTTCGACAGGGATTTGATTGACATCAGAACATTTCCTCTGGAGACAAAACTCGTGTAACATTGTAGACACATCAAACAATACATTCTGAGCACTTTCCAATGAATACTGATCCATGGTTACCAGAGATATACTTGTACAATCTTATACACGGTAGCTGTATTCCATGTATATCAAGAGCAGGTAAAAAAAGGTGTCTGATGCGCTTAGTAGTCTTAGTAAAATGGCCACAGTCGGTTTAATCAACCAGGCCGGTGGCAGCCATGCTGAGCATGGAGACTATCCCTAGTACACTAGGTGAAGGGTGTGAACTCCTGGGTGGTTTTTTAGGCCACCCGACTGCCGGAGATATCCTGGGCTGAGAGTAGCCCACTCGTCCAGGACCTCACTGGACCAATAAGCTACCAACGCCCCTGGCTTCAAACAGACTGCAAAGCAAGTCAATGCTTGCCTGCAGATTTAAGTCGGAGATCAGCCGGAGGTGGCTATGTACCACCTCCCTTCGTCTGACTGAGCCACAGGGAGGTCTGACCCAACCAGACTGTGTAAATAATATTCCCATTGATTGGAGTTATGCTGGGATCAATGGGCGAAAGCCAACTATGGGGTACTACCTGGAAAAGAAGAGGGAACTGATTGTTAGTTTTGGTGCTGTTTTGGTGTTGTATTATTATTGTTCATTAATCATAGTAATGTTGCTAAATCAGATTTATTGGGAGGGGACATCCTTTCGAAATGGGCTGCAGTTTATTGTATTTATTTCTATGGGTCTAGATGTACAGAAATTTGTTACTTGACAGAAGTGGTGAGGTAATGAGACTTAGCTGGTTTGAAATTACGGGTACCCAGCAGGTGAGGGTGATGAAAGTGGGAGATATAACGAAATAAAATGTTGTTTACTTATTGGATATAATATGGGAGAGTTGGACGGTGGGCTAATTTTATAGCAGTAAGAGGGTTGATAATGCAGGGGTCATAATACAACTGCTGATTCCAGAATGAAACAAAATTTATCTCATGATGGTGCTGAGGAACCTTGGAGGATCTGAACTTTAACAAGTTGTATGAGGAGAAAAATTTTTATCAGGGCTTCTTGAGTGGCCTTTGATAGTTTGATGGAGGAAGCCATGTTGGTTTTTGTAGTACAAAGTGGGTTATGACTACTAGGATGTGCCAATGTTGTTACAGTATATAATATGTATGTATGGGTTGATCATTCCCTTTGAGGACAGTCTTCAAGTAAGTGTACCTGAATTATAATGAATTAAGTAAAAAGATAGAAGAATAGTATGGAATATATAGAAAGAGGGGGCTAGGGCGGTTATAATGTAAAATCAAAGTTAATATACCGTGAGGGGCTGGATAGTGAAGTTATGATACTTAGCTGGTGAGTGGTACTAGATAGTACCCAGCAGGTGGAAGGTGTGGATGATACCAACTGCACGGGGAAGTGCAGTTGGCACACTCGGGAGGGGGAGGTGCGTGAGGCCCCAACTGGAAAGAACCAGGTCCCTGCCCCCGTCTGATGCGCTTATCATATGATCCACTGATCATTACTGACTATCGCCTTGTCAGTATAACAAGTGATAAAGTCAGTGAAAGGCTCGTATAACATGATGTCAATACAGATACGTGATCTGAGAATGCCATGCGAACACTATCCCGTGATGATTCGTCACGGTCTCGTACCACCTAGGCAACGAAGTCTCATGTACTCATGTAGTCTTCAGTATAATATATACTGAACCGGAACCTGAGGAGTACTGCAGAAAAACTTTCTCCCCATACAACACTCTTCCTCCCAATCTACCACTATTCTTCCGTCAGACACCACCATGAAGGTCATCCAAGTCAAAGTTATAAGAACTTCCAAATCCCGTCTCCATCCTGGCTACCGCTATTCCGGAGATGGCAAGCTTTTTACAGAGTAACAGATGACAGTCTAATATGTGCCGCAATTCACTTCTGTTTCACGGTCCCCAAATTTTCGTGAGTTCTTATAAACACATTTCTGCGATGGGGTGTTCGCTCAATAAAATCAATGTGTGTGGTGTGTAATGTGTAATGTATTACCTTATTATGATATATGTGGTATAAGTTATAACGTGATTAGTTTATACTGATGTTGGTGTATGGAATGTCACTTGCGACTATATTCCTGTACATGTGTTCATTTCCACAAACATGCGTTCATTCTATAATAATAATAATAATAATAACCAAACATTGGGGGGGGATGAAGCCCAAAAAAAACCAAAAAAAAACCCAAAAAAAAACCTAGCCCAAGAATCGGAAAAGTAGGGTAGGTCTTGGTTTTTGGTTTTTAGACACAGGTTTTTTGGTATTTTTTGGTTTTTTTTGGGTTAGGTTTTTTCAAAATTTTGACTTTTTCATGCCAATATGGTTGTTGATGCTATTAATGTGTTGTTATTGATATTGCTATGGTTTGGAACAATATTCGGCAGTTTTAGAGATGTTTTTGGGTGATTTATGGTGTTTTATATGACAAAATCAGTACGTCAAGGCCTTTTTTGGTGAACTATCAGTGAACCACTGCTCCAGAGTTGCCGAGGGTCAGCCAGCATGGATCAGCAGGGGGTTCATTAGGGGTCAGACTTGAATCACTAGGCCAGGAGGCCACTCAGTGCTGAAATAAGGACATAGGGGCCTGCAAACTGCCAGGTGCTAGTGAACCAGGTGGTTTCTCAGGGCTCACTGGTTCGCTCCTGGCTGATTAAGTTCGGACTAGTGTCGTCTGAGATTAACAGGGTGTTATGCACTGGAAGAGTCACCATGTTAAAAAAGGATAGCCAGGGTCGCCAGGGAGTAAGTCACCCCCTAAGAGCAATTCTGCTGGCTCAGTGCCAATCAATTTGAATGTCTAAAATGAAATGTTGAAGCCAGTAGTGGCCCAATTTTGGCCTGCTAAGATCTGTCTGACCTCATATATAACGAATTTCATTGACAGATAAAGAAGTCGAAATGGCGTGCGGTACCTACTTGAAACCAGCTTTCAATTCACCGAAAGCCATTGTTTCACTGCCGAGCTGGGCAGAGGAATAAAGGAAAATACTCATTCAAGTAAACAACATGCAAGCGACTTGTTGTGTGGATAGAAGGTGTAATCAGATTTAATATCGGTAAGGCATGTATGACAAATGTGTATGCTTATGGTAGTGAACATTCCTCAGCCTTAGGGCATGGAGAATCATCGTTTTTAGCGACAGATTAGAGAATTGCCCTAGATTCTGTGTACAAATATATTAGACCGGATATTCGAACAAATTTCTTCACTTTGCTTGTCCTTTAATTCATGAAAATAACTGAATAAATTAAATAATTTTCAAGGAAAACCCTGTATATTTGCAATTGCTGAATTCCTTTTCATTTCGATTGAAACGAATCATGGGCAGTGAGATACATCAACAATGGATCTTAGATCCAGTGTTACTGGCACTTTGCAGATACGTCTTCACTGGCTGTCCTCGATATAGCTATAACAATTTTTCATGTCATAAAACAGAGGAATATATTTTAAACTGAGGTTTCTTGAAATTTTAATTGACACTTTTGCAACAAGATAAACTGATCTTTAAGGGAGTCTTAGGAGTCTTAAAAAGCCCCCTTTTCAAGCAGGTGGTAGCACAGGTAGAAGCTTAGAAGAAATAACGTCCCATAATGAAATTGGCACCGTTTTATTTGGGAGCTTGAATGCAAAATTACAGCTTGAATGCAAAACAACCTGCTATTCGCGTTCATTTCTAATCGTGTGTACATTCTTAGAAATGTGTGTGCCTCACTAATCATATGAACGCATTTCTGTCGACACCATTTGAAAATGAACACACTGATATGAATTATATGTACGCAGGAGGAATTTGGAGAGAGAGTTAGTTTAGAAACATACGCCGTCTTCAGTCTTCACCACCCAAAGACGTTTATTTCACGCCCCCTTTTGTATTTCGAGAGTGAAGTCCTGATAACAGACTCAGGATGCACAGTCCTATCATAAACAGGATTAAACAGGATGAAACAAAAATAGTCCTAAGAAGCACTAACGCTCCTGTCTGGACGGTATTTATACAATATCACATTGTAACACTCAGTCTGAAGGAAAACACACACTTGAACACAGAAAAGCGCAGCAGCAAAAAAGTTCATCTTTAGCGCCGTTTGCTCTGTTCTTCCAATTTAGCACAGGTTGCTATTGATCTCTTGAGCAGCTCCTCGGCAGTGGGTTCAGGTGCTCCCTTAGTACATGCAGCAGGTGAGCGGGCTGCAGAGAAAGGCGCTGTCTTTGAGGGAGCTGCAGGAAGAGTCTTAGAAGGGACGGGAGGTGCAGTCTTTGATGGGGCAGGAGGTGGGTGTGCTGAAGGAGTAGGTGAAGGAGCTGCGGGTGTAGTGCTTGTGGTGACAGCTGGAGTTCTTCCAGTTTGGTTGCCGGTCAATGGGGATTGGTCACACCAAACTTCAACTCTTGAGATGTAGAAGTGGTGCTCTGGGTTAACTGCCTTCCTCGCTTTCATGAGTTCAGCCAGATTCTTCCGCTCTGCTCTCTCCTCATGAGTCAGGTCCAGTGCCACAAACACTCGCTGAGTAGCTGGGATGTCTCGCAATCTCCTCCCACAGTTCCGCAGACGGACAGCTGCATCGCCATTTGTGAGACAGACTTTGATGGGACGGGGTCTGTCAGTGCTCTTCCTCCCCAACCTTTCACAGTAGCTGATATGGGGCTTTTCTCCAACATTACCGAACACATCAACCACCGCCTTCTCCGCCTCGACACCGTCATCATCCTTTACACCGAACAGAATGATATTCTTTACTCCAGTCTTCCGATTTCACAACATTCTCGACAGCATCAGCAATGTCCTTGGTGGAAACAGTCGGGACTTGGGTACAGAAACTGGAAGCAACAACATCATTGTAACTCTTCAGCTCTGATTTCAGCGTCGTTTGGAGTCTTCCGACAGTCTCACTCTGGCTTTCACGAAACTGATTCATTTGGTTCTTAAGTTCATCATTCTGCAGTCTTATAACCTCCTCTTTTAGCTGATCAATCTTTCCGTTGACACTCTCAGGGGCATCATAGCATAGTTTGAGTTGCTTTATAGTCTCCACAAACCACATTGACACACCTTCTTTCTTATAATTAGCACTTGCAAACACTTCGACAGGGATTTGATTGACATCAGAACATTTCCTCTGGAGACAAAACTCGTGTAACATTGTAGACACATCAAACAATACATTCTGAGCACTTTCCAATGAATGCTGATCCATGGTTACCAGAGATATACTTGTACAATCTTATACACGGTAGCTGTATTCCATGTATATCAAGAGCAGGTAAAAAAAGGTGTCTGATGCACTTAGTAGTCTTAGTAAAATGGCCACAGTCGGTTTAATCAACCAGGCCGGTGGCAGCCATGCTGAGCATGGAGACTATCCCTAGTACACTAGGCGAAGGGTGTGAACTCCTGGGTGGTTTTTTAGGCCACCCGACTGTCGGAGATATCCTGGGCTGAGAGTAGCCCACCTCGGCCCAGGACCTCACTGACCAATAAGCTAACAACGCCCCTGGCTTTCAAACAGACTGCAAAGCAAGTCAATGCTTGCCTGCAGATTAAGTCGGAGATCAATGGAGGTGGCTATGTACCACCTCCCTCGTCTGACTGAGCCACAGGGAGGTCTGACCCAACCAGAGACTGTGTAAAATAATATTCCCATTGATTGGAGTTATGCTGGGATCAATGGGCAAAGCCCAGCTATGGGGTACTACCTGGAAAAGAAGAGAGGGAACTGATTGTTTAGTTTTGGTGCTGTTTTGGTGTTGTATTATTGTTCATTAAATCATAGAACAGTTGCTAAATCAGATTTATTAGAGGGACATCCTTTCTCTGCAGAAATGGCTGCAGTTTATTGTATTTATTTTCAGTGGGTCTAGATGTACAGAAATTGTTACTGATCAGAAAGGGTAGTAATGAGACTTAGAAGGGTTTGAAAGTACGGAGCACCCAGCAGGTGAGGCGATGAAAAGCGTGGAGATATAACGAAATAAAATGTTGTTACTTATTGGATACACAGTGGGAGAGTTGGACAGTGGCCATCATAGCAGTAAGAGGGTTGATACGGTAAGCCCGCCAATACAACTGCTGATTCTCAGAATGAAACAAAAAATTCTATTCCCATGAGCGGCAGTTGAGGAACCTGAGATCTGAACTTTAACAAAAGTTGTATGAGAGAAAATTTTATCAGTTTTTGAGTGGCCTGAGTTAAAGTTTGATAGAGGAAGTCATGTTGGTTTTTTGTAGTACAAAGTGGGTTATAATTACTTAGGGATGTGTCATCGTTGTTGCGTGGCTGCGGTAATATGTGCTAAAGTGTTGATCATTCCCTTGAGATGTCTTCAAGAGGTACCTGAATTATAATGAATTGCTAAAAGAAGAATAGGGATATAGAAAGAGGGGCTGCTGTTATAATGTGAAATCAAAGTTCTGAGGGGCCGGGATAGTGAAGACATTAGTTTGCGAGTGGCACTGGGAGAGCACCCGCAGGTGGAAGGTGGATGATACCAACTGCAATGGGAAGTGCAGTTGGCATGACTCCGGGAGGAGGTGCGTGAGGCCCCAATCTTCGAAAGAACGGGTCCCAGTCTCCTCGCTCTGATGCGCTATCATATGATTCATCGATCATTACTGACTATCGCCTTGTCAGTAACAAAGATAAAGTCAGAAAGCGCGTCGCCAGGCAACATGCATGTCAATACAGATGGCGCATCTGAGAATGCCATGCGGCCATCCTGCGAGTGATACTTCTGTCACGGCGTCTCGCAATACCACCAGGCAACGAAGTTCATGTATCATGTAGTTTTCAGTATAATATATACTGAACCGGAACCTGAGGAGTACTGCAGAAAACTTTCTCCCTACAACACTCTTTCCTCCCGTCTACCACTATTCCGTCAGACACCGCCCTATGAAGGTCATCCAAGTCAAAAGTTAGTAAGAACTTCAAACCTGTCTCCATCCTGGCTACCGCTATTCAGATGGCAAGCTTGCTAGAGTAAATAGATGACAGTCTAATATAAAGCCGAATTACTTCTGTTTCACGGTCCCAAATTTTCGTGAGTCTTATAAACAATATTTCGCGATGGGGTGTTCTTTCAATTAAATCAATGTGTGTGGTGTAATGTGTAATGTATTACCTTATTATGAGAAGCGGTAGCAAGTTATAACGTGATTAGTTTCATACGGATGTTGGTGCGTGAAATACATATTCCTGTACATGTTCATTTCCAATAAACATGCCTGCCCAGACACAATAATACAACCAAACATTGGGATGAAGCCCAAAATCAAAAACCCAAAAAAAAAAACCTAAGAATCGGAAAAAGTAGGGTAGGTCTTGGTTTTTTTTGGTTTTTGATTTTAAGTTTTTTGGTATTTTTGGTTTTTTGGTGTTAGAATTTTTTCAAAATTTTGGACTTTTCATGCCACAGATTGTTATTAATGTTGTTATTGGGAGATGGTATTTGGAACAATATTCTGTAGTTTTTAGAGATGTTTGGGTGATTTATGGTGTTTATGACAAAATCAAATGTCAAGGCCTTTTTGTAACTATCAGTAGTCCACTGCTCCAGAGTTGTCAGGTCAGCCAGCATGGGATTCTCCAGTAGGTTCATTAGGGGTCAGACTTGAATCACCAGACAGCCAGGAGGCCACCTTCAGTGCTGAAATAAGGGCCTGCAAACTGCCAGGCAGTGGTTTCTCAGGGCCTACCGTTCGCTCCTGTCAGATTAAGTTCGACTAGTGTCGTCTGAGATTAATAGGGGGTAGTTATGCACTGGAAGAGTCACCATGTTAAAGATAGCCATGGTCGCCAGGGAAAGCAAGTCACCGCCATGGAATGCTCCAATATTTGTAAATGTCAGCAGATCCAGGGACAGGCAATAACCTGCGCCACCATATACTGCAAGGTTTATATAGGAAAGAAAGTCGCAATCACTATTCAGCCATGTCTACAGAAGTCAACATCTATCGCAGTGACCGCTTCATTGCAGTCAGAAGAGGGCGAGAGAGAAGGCCTACTGGCAGGGCTTTTTACTCTGTTAACTCATAGTCAGTAAATTATCAATAGGGTCAGAAAAAGGGTCAACAAATTTCCTTTGGGGTAAGGGGGGAGTGTGTTTCAATAGGATCAACGTCCGCGCAGTTTCACCCTTTTGACCTGCTCAATCTTCCAAAAGGTCAAGGAAATATTTCCTGTGTGTTTAAGGGCAGTGCAACTTAAGTTCAGCGGAAGAGTGGAGAGGAACCCATATTGCCTGGTCAATGCAGTGGATGTCCTAGCTGCATGGCTCTGTTAAATGCGAACTGAAACCGCAGGCAGGGCCTCCATGCAAGTTAGCCTCTGACAATCTTCGGTAATCTATCATTTCATGATCTTCCTCATAGCAGCAAGTATATAAATTGTAATAACAACAAATAAATATATATCTGAAACCGTTTATGATTTCTATCTGTCCGTGCTTTATATATAGCCATTAGATTTTCTGACACCACTAGTGTTCAATCAAGCATGCCGATTATGATGATCGAATGTTCATACTTGGTAGTTACCAGTGACGTTTGACAATCATCTGATCAAGTTATGGAGGTTAGGCACACCTTCGATTACTGTTATGACCATCATGCAGCCTCTGATAAATCATGCTAGGGTCAATATACGAAATCAATTAAAGAAGCGAAAAATAGAACGACGGTTTGAAAAGCCTATGGGTTCAGTTAAAGTAATAATGTTGCATGGTAGTGCCTCTAGGTGTTGAAAAATAGAAAGGTGGTCTGTAAGCACCCAGGGGCAGAGAGCAGATTGTAGTTCGGTTCAGCAGGGCAGAATGCAAACAACCAGCACTCCTATTAGGGTCACATCACCCTCAGAAATTATAGCAAAGAGCATGAAATGCCCAGGTGACTGTTAACCAACTTCAATCGGGGTATGGAAAGATACAAGAAAACAAGCTGATTCATACCTCCTAATCGATGACTTGTGAGCCTAACAAAGTTATTTTAAACGACCCCAAGTTGTTTGCTGTGTGACCCCGGCTGACTGGTGAATATCCCTGGATCAGAATTCACTTCAGACTGATAATGGCTTGTAACACCACTTATTAATCATTGCTGGCTTCCTACCTGACCAATGACTTTTCTATTATTTTTCAATCATGTTTTCATTAGTGCGTGTTATGATATTTTCTTTAACTTTATTTTATAAATGACCATGTCCATTAAACACCTAGGTCCTATACCAGACCTTTGGCAAGCTCATAATCTTAATCTCCAGACCGAGTAAGGAGCATTGAAGTTTTAGTATTATTTCAGTTCAGAAGACTAACAATCAGAAGAAGACAGATGGTGTTATATAAGCTGAGGGTGAATGCTTCATAAACGTTTCCTCTGGTTTGGGAATCCCACTCCCAGCAAATCCCAAACTCCTCTCAGCATAGACTGTTGGCTGTTTATTTCCACAACAAGGTCAACAAAAGTTTCTAAACAAGATCTGAAATAATCTATTAGGCCTTCTTCATAGTTTAGTTATAATGGGAAAGTTTAATGAGTGTTATATAACAGTTTAATCCCATTAGCTGACCAAAGTTTATCAACAATACCAAAACATATTTATAAAAGTTCTGTTCAGTTTAAAGCAGAGTGGAGGACTGAAAGTTGGGATCAGCCATAGGTCAGAACTAAAGTTTTGCTGGGTCTATTGTACACAGTTGTTAAATAGTGGCAAAATATTGTGATCAGTCGAGGCACAGGTTACCATCATCTAAGGGATCAAATTAAAGGCATCAGGAATCAATTAGGGTCAAGGGACAGTGGGGAGACCCTGAGAGAAACGGACAAAGTCACTGGGCCTGACAGGCCCCAGATCAGTTTTAATATATAATGGCAGCTTTACTTGAATGATCTAGTTGAAGTCCCGCAGATAAGAATGCCGAAGAATGCAGTTGAAAACTATAGAGTTATAGTGCATCATATTGAAATATTAATATAGAAAATGAAGAAAATCTCTGCAAAGTGTCTTATAATAGAATTTAGTAGTGGTTATCCCAACAATAGCCTGCAAACAACAAACAGATCGTGAATTTGAATAATTGAATTTCAGAACTGATTAGATGAGTAGAAAAACATGAGTTTATTTACATTCTAAAATGTCTAGAAGTCGTTTATTCTGCCACCAAGCCTAGATCCACAGACATTATTAGGAACAGCAGCACCTGCATTTAACTGTTGGAAAGAAGAAAAGAAATAAATCCAAAAACCAAAACAAAACAAAGAACAAACCATAAAAACCAAGTAGTCCATTCAATCAGAAGCCCATATTTAGCCATCAAAGAATGTTCTTCAAAATGTCCACTCACGGTGATTTAACTCCAAAAAGCCTTCTAAATATGTTTTAGCTTGAGCTGAACCTTAAACATCATTTGGGAAGTTCGAATATCATGGGGCAAACTTGATAAGTCCTTTGAATAGTTAGCAACAGGTAAAGGCACCTCTATAAGAAGCTCAAGTCAGTTCCTTCAGATTTGTGAGTGTCGCGTTTAACTAAATCTTAGTTATTCAGGGGCAATGTTAATGCATCAAGAAGAAAAAGTTGTATAAGCAATTTGAAGTTCACTTGAGAGGCAGAAATGTTGTTCCATGTAGTTCCTCTCCAAATCTCCTGAGATCCAACCTAGTATCCAAGCGCTCAGTTTCTTTAAATATATTAGATGATCTGGTATGTGTTCAGAAGATTGCATACATTTCTAAATGATCATCCAGAGACCAATTTTATTTCATCACCTCCAAAACCCAAATCATGTCTATTTTTCAATATAAAAAGATTCTCCTGCAACCAACCTGTATGTTCGGTTTGAATATGTGTCTGACATGTAAAGACGCCGTACATATCTTCAGCCTCCCGTAATCGCAAACCTAGAAAACCATGCGTTCATTTCTATAAATAACATGATTCCCCGAATGTTAAGATGCGATTTTTCTAACTAACCTCTCTCCAAATTCCTCCCTAAAGTCATATCTATATCTGTGTAAATGAGTTTTCAGCCTAGTGTCAACAGAAATGCAGTTCAAGTTAGATTAGTAGTGTACATTTCACAGTGCACACAACAGATTAGCTGAAGACTGACAGGTTGTGCTTGAAACAAAGTTTGCAATGTATCCAAAGATCTGTCTCTCAAAGTCAAATGTTACCATGAGGTATTAATTTTTGCCCAGCATTGCTTGAAAAGGTGCTTTGGCAAATCATCTAGTCTCATGAAATAAACTTAGTTCAAAAACAACAAAACACATCCAAAACAAATTAAAAAAATATCTAATCAAAAAGTCATGCCATTGTAGTGAGTGGTTCCCTTTAACCACCCAACCAACCTCCCAAAGAACCAGTAGTCCAGCAGTCTGCAAAACCCCTCTCAAAAGTTATCCAAAAATTCCTTGGGGAACCATTAAATAAGAGAATCTCGCTTTCTTTTTAGAGTTTCAATTAACAACTCGAAATATAAAGAATAAGGTATTTGGTTGGGCTGGCTGTCCAGAGCCCAGCAAAAACCATTTTATGTAAGGTCAAAAAGTGGTCCTGGAAACATAGTTAAAATTGTAGCAATTATGATCAGACACGCATCATCAGTTTTGTATAGAGCAATACCAAAAAAAAGTCGTCCAAAAAATTTCCATAATTAAAGTCCTTTTAATTCAAACCCTCTAAGTCAAATTTTATGAAACAGATATTCTGGCCTTTAATTTTGAGAAATTGAGCTCAAAGATGCATGGGCAAGTACAGTGGTCCCAGTTGACTGTTTTCAAAAACCCCCCAGCAGAAGGTAAAAGGTAGTCTGGTGCCATAGCTTGTACTGTAAATTGGCGCAACAAGTTAAGACCTATTACAAAGATAACATTGATATGACTTTGTGTGAAACCAGTTCTGGTTAGCAAGACATACCTATTCAAAATAGTTTAAAATAAAGATTGTCACTGATTGTTTATATCTATTTATACAGGTGTTTCTGCCTCACAAACCCAACATTTTTCACCCAGCAACTGTTTGAATTATTTTGTTTTTGCCCCATGTTGAGAGAAGTCAGTCTTCCCGAGATTTGAAGGAGAAAGCAACACTGAGTTTATTTGTACTTGTCCTGTAAAAACGGTCTACACCAGCTCCTCACAAAAGTCCCATTGAAAATTTCTTTTCTTCTGTTGCCACTGAACCAGGAAAATGCCTCCATGACATTCCACTGCTTCATCCTGAAAGGCCAGGTGTACAATAAACGAATGGCAAGTCATATTTAGATTTGAAATAAATTATGCTAAAGTCCCATGATAGAAATAAAGTTATTGTTAAGCCAAGCAAAAACAAATCTCTGATGACTGCTTTTGGGATGCTTAACAGCAATTGGTAATATTTGCCTTGAACACCTGAATGGCCAATGAGTAGATTCTTTATGCAACTCACCGGTGCGTTTTGTGAGTAATATTGTGTATTTGGCTATATATTGTTCAAATAAATTTGTATTTTATCCTCAAATTGTATTTTTGATGTTTATTGACCCATGAAAAGATTGTTTCTCAACCTTTTCCAAAGAAAATTGACTTAAGTTAAAGCCCTCAAATTTCTACCTCATATTGTTTTTTCAGTCAGATGGGATACAAATGGTAAATATTTATCACCAGTCATTATGTTAGCTTCCTTTGTCCCGAAGATATGCCTAAAAAGAAAAGTGAAATTGGCAATGCAAAAATTATTTTTCGTTCTCAAAAACTTTTTTCGGTGCTGGACCTCAGAAAGTGCTGCAATGCAGCATTCACACAAATGTCCAACCATTTTTTTCTTTACATCATTTCCAGTTCGAATATCATAGGGTAACACATTCCATACATGGGGGGCAGCGTATTTAAATCCTCGATAAGTCCTTTGATAATTAGCAACAGGTGGCACCTCTAGTGAGAAGTGGTCAAGCTTGGTTCTCAGTATTTTAGGAGGCTGCTGTTTAACTTCAATACAATTCCTTAGATATTCAGGGGCAATGTTATTAATGCACTTGAAGGTGTTTAAGGCAATTTTGAAGTCAATTCTTACCCTTATAGGCAGAAAATGTTAACTTGCGTATACAATTTTCCAAATTCCTCCTGAGACCAAACCTAGTATCCATGCGTTCATTTCTTTAAATATATTAGGGATGATCTGGCATGTGTTCACTGCATGTAAAGACGCATACATTTCTAAATGATCATCATCCTGAGACCAATTTTATTTCACCAAATTCCTCCTGCAACCAAACCTAGTAACCATGCGTTCATTTTTCTGAATATTATATGCGTTCACGACATGTAAAGACGCATACGTATCTAAATTCCTCCTGCAACCAAACCTAGTAACCATGCGTTCATTTTTCTGAATATTATATGCGTTCACGACATGTAAAGACGCGTACATATCTAAATTCCTCCTGTGACCAAACCTAGAAACCATGCGTTCATTTCTATAAATACATGCATTCCCTGAATGTTAAGATGCGCACTTTTCTTAACTAACTCTCTCCAAATTCCTCCTGTGTTCATATTCATATCTGTGTGTTCATTTTCAAATGGTGTCAACAGAAATGCGTTCATATGATTAGTGAGGTACACACATTTCTAGGAATGTACACACGATTAGGAAATGAAGACGATTAGCAGGTTGTTTTTGTGTTCAAGCTGTAATTGTGCATTCAAAGATTCAAGTTCCCTTAAAAGCTTAAAACGGTGCCAATTTCATAATGAGGCATTAATTTTTTTACCTGTGCTACCGCCCGCTTGAAAAGGGTGCTTTACAAACCTACTATAAATCATCTTCAATTCTGCGAAATAAACTTTATTCAAAAAAAAATAAATACAAACAAAATATAGTTTAATTCAAAAACAACAAATATTCAATCAAAAAGTCATTACTAGTAGTAAGGGATGGACCCTTAACCACCCGAGAACTAAATCCTCCCAAAGATGTTAGAACTTTTTTCAGTAGTCCATAGGTCATAAAAAACCCCTCAAAAAGTTATCCAAAAAATTCCTTGGGGAACCCTGATTTTTTACCCCTCTTTTATCACGTGTGGGTTAAAACTTTAAATGGCGATATCTCGGCTTTCTTTTGTGATACAGAGCTCAACAACAACTCCGAAATATGCGCAATGGGCACATTTGGTTGGGCGGGTCACGGTCCCAGGTCGCCATTTTCTCGAGATAATCGCCAAAAACCACTTTTTTACTTTGCGTGAAGGGGTCAAAAAGTGGTCCCGGGAAATACAGTTGTACTGTGGGTAAATTGGCACTAATCATGATCACAGACACGTCTATCAGTTTTGCATAGCCTAGAGTAACACCAAAAAAAGTCATCCAAAAAATTCCATAATTAAACCCCCTTTTTACCCCTTTTTCAAACCCCAACGTAAGCCAAATTTTGAAATGGGGATATCTCGGCTTCCTTTTGACTTTTTGAGAAATTGAGCTCAAAAACCACTCAAAGACATGCCAATGGGCAGGTCATGGTCCCAGGTCGTTATTTTGGACCGTTTTCAAGATAACTGCCAAAACCCTTTTTTGCTATGTGCGAAGGGGTAAAAGGTGGTCTTGGTAAATACAGCTGTACTGTGGGTAAATTGGCACTAAGTATGATCATATACATGTCTACTTGATACGCTTGCCGTGCCGCGCACTCTTTGTGCGAAACCAGGGCCCTGGTTAGGGCAAGACATGCACCTATTCAAAATACGAAGCGAAAAATATGACGTCACTCAGAGCCGTTTATATCTTACTATATATAATGCGTCTTATTAATATATACAGGTGTTTGCCTCACAAAAGTCCCACTATTTTTCATCATGCCATAAATCATCTAATTCATTATTATTTTGTTTTTTATTCATCTCTAAGGTTGGAGGAGAAGCTGAATTTTTCTTCCCGGATGATTGAAATGGAGAAAATTGGAGTTTTCATTTTGAAATTTTGTCCTAAAAAACGTATAGGTCTACACCTAGCCTCACAAAAGTCCCATTGAAAAATTTTTCTTTTTCTTCTGTTATGAAAATGCTACATAATTGGAACTATGCAGGCTCATTATTTGATTCAATTGCCTTCATCCTGAAAGCATTGTCGGTGTTAACAAACGAAATTTATGTCATATTTTGGAGATTTGAAATAAATTATGCCTCACAAAAGTCCCATGATATGAAATAAAGCTACATTTGTTGTTTAAGCAAAAATAAATCTCTCGATATGACTGTTTTTAAGGATGCTAAATAAGTTAAATTTGCGTAATAGATGGTTTCCTTGAACACCTGAATGGCTAAATGGAGTAAAGATTTCATGCAATCAATTGGTACTTTTGTGAGGCAATATTGTATTTGGCTATATTATTCAAACAAATTTCGTAATTTTCTTATCCTCAAATTTTGCATTGTATTTTTGAAGATGTTTATTGACCTATGAAAAGATTTCGTATTTTCAACCTTTTCCAAAGAAAATTGACGGTTAAAGCCTCAACAAAATTTCTACCCACAAAATATTGTTTTTTTCAGTCATATTTGGATAAATGGTAGCTATTTGAGTCACCAGCCATTATGTTAGCTTCCTTTTTTCCCAAAGATATGCCTAATAAGAAAGGAATTGGCAAATGCAAAATTCTTTTTCGTTCAAAACTTTTTTTTTTCGAAAGTTTGGACTTTTGTGAGGCATAAATGGTGATTTCTCTCATTGCCTCACAAAAGTCCAATCAATTTTTTTTCTTTTTTATAGATGCAATGAAGCATTGATGCTGCTGATACTAATCTGACATTCTGAAAATCAAATTACCTTGCTTTATTTTGCCATTCCAGGCATTATAAAGAAAGTCCATGATATTTTATTGGCTTGAAAATGTGTTATGCCTCACAAAAGTCCT
>WFMF01000955.1:0-22322 GCA_011033025.1 Beroe forskalii | reverse complement strand
TGTTTTTCCCCCCAATAAACCACCGGGCCTTTTTTTCCCCTTTTTTTTAAAAAACCCTTATTTTAATTTTGGGGAAATAACGGTAAAAGTACACCTACTTCGATCCAAATATCGGCCCAAATACCCCCTATTGATTTTATTCTCAGGGGGCCTGCAGCAGAATCTTGCCCCGGGATATGGCCCCAAAAATCCGCGGATTTTCCCTCCCCGCCTTCCAAAAATTTATGCCCCTTTACAAATCGTAAACCCTCGGGGGGTTCCAGGGTCCAATTTAAAAAACCGGATATCCTGGGGAAAAATTCTTGCGGGGGGTTTTGGCCCAAAAATTTAATTTTTTGGTGCCCTACCTTCACCAAATCTTTTTAGTTTTGGTGCCTTTTGAGGTCTAATTAAAGGAGATATCTGGCACCTTTTCAAAAACTGTCAAAATTATTTTTCTTTTTAAAACAACATCTTTCTAGTTAGGTAGTGGCATCTAAAATACGTTACCTTTTTTGAAGACAATGATTTCTCTAGACAAACATTTTCTCTTATGTGAAATAGTACCTTTTCAAGCAATGATTTCTCCATGAAACTTTTGAAATACGTGCTTTTGAGGGAACAACCGTATCTTGAAAAAAATAGGTACCTTTTTTAGAAACTATCACTTTTCCAAGTGTGACTTTTTGAAAAAAGTACTCTTCCATCACATATTTTTCTCCATTAAACTTGAAATAAAGAACCTTTTAGAGAACAGCAATTTTCTTGAAATAGGTACCATTATAGGAACCCTCTGCTGGTTTTCATGCGGGTCTATAATGGATAGACACCTAACCTGATCGGGTCCATGTGATTATTGGTTTGGGCCATCTGCCCTACGGGCTCAGGCCAAACCGGATACCACCCTTGGGCTTACGCCCTCAGGCAGTGTCCCAAAATGGACCCCGATAGGCGTGTGTCTATGTATTTTTAGAAACTATCCTTTCTCAAAAATTGTAACTTTTGGAAAGTACTTTTCAAAAGCGATGATTTTCTCCTTTGAAACTTGTGAAAATGTGTACTTTTTAAACAAAATTTTCTTGAGAAATAGGTACCTTTTTAAAACAATCCTTTCTCAAGCAACATTTGGAAAATTTTGTTTAAAAGCAATGATTTTCTCCATTGTAACTTGTACTTTGTGAAATAGAATTTTCAAATAATATTTTCTTATTGAAAGCCAGGTACATTTTTTCGAAACTCACTTTCTCATTATAACTTTTGAAAAAGGCCTTTTCGAAAGCAATATATTTCTCCATTGAAAGTTGGAACTTGTGAAATAGGTACTTTTTTTGAGCAGCATTTTTTAAAGAGTTAGGTACATTTTTAGAAACTATCACTTTCTCAAGTGTAATTTTGAAAAAAATTACCTTTTCGATAACAAACTTTTAATGAGAAATTTTCCTTTTGGGCAACAATTTTCTTTATGAAATAGGTGTTCCTTTTTAGAAACTATCACTTTCTCAAATTAACTTTTGAAAGGTTCTTTTTCGTCTGAGTTTTATCCATTGTGAACTTGTGAAATTTTACCTTTGGAGAACAACAATTTTCTTGAGAAATAAGAGTACCTTTATAGAAACTATCACTTTCTCAAAGTGTAACTTTTGAAAAATTTTAAGATCACAATGATTTTCTCAGTAGAAACTTGTAGAAATAGATACCTTTTTGAAAAGCATTTTTTGAGAATTCGGTACCTTTTTAGAAACTATCGCTTTCTCAGTGTAAACTTTAGAAAAAATTACCTTTTCGAAAGCAAAAGATTTTCTCCGTTGAAACTTGTGAAATAGTACCTTCTTGAGAACAGCAATTTTCTTGAGAATTAGGGTACCTTTTTAGAAACTATCACTTTCTCAAGTGTGACTTTTTTGATTAAGGTACCTTTTCAATGCAATGATCTTCTCCATTGAAACTTGTGAAATAAATTTCTTTGAGAACATCCAATTTTCTTGAGAAATAGGTACCTTTTGAAACTTTTTCTAAAGTGTAACTTTTGAGGCTTTCCTTTTCGATCCAATGATTTTCTCCATCGAAACTTGAAATAAGGTACATTTTTGGAGACAACAATTTTTGAGAAATTAGGTACCTTTTAGAAACTATTACTTTCTCAAGTGTAACTTTTGAAAAAGGTATCTTTTTCAATCACAATGATTTCATCCCATTGTAACTTGTAAAAATAAATTGCCTTTTGGAGACAACCGATTTTCTTGAAATAAGTGCCTTTTTAAAACTATCCTTGCTCAAGTGTAACTTTTGAAAAAAGGTACCTTTTTCGATCACAATGATTTTCTCCATTGAAACTTATTGAAATAAAATTGCCTTATTAGAGAACAGCAATTTTCTTGAGAATAGGTACCATTATAGGAGCCCTCTGCAGTTTTCATGCGGGTCTATAATTGGATAGACACACTTACCTGATCAGGTCCATATTGGTTTAGACCCTCGCCCTACGGGCTCCGGGCCAAAACGGATACACCTTGGGCTTACGCCCTCAGGCAGTATCCCAAAATGGACCCCGATAGGCGTGTGTCTATGTATTTTAGAAACTATCACTTTCTCAAGTGTAACTTTTGGAAAGGTACTTTTTCGAAAGCGATGATTTTCTCCTTTGAAACTTGTGAAATGTGTACTTTTTTAGAACAAAAATTTTCTTGAGAAATAGGTACCTTTTTTAAAAACAATCACTTTCTCAAGCGTAACATTTGACTAAGGTTCCTTTTCAATCACAATGATTTTCTCCATTGAAACTTGTGAAATAGGTACCTTTTTGAGAACATCAATTTTCTTGAGAAATAGGTACCTTTTTAAAACTATCACTTTCTCAAGTTTTGAAAAAGTGCCTTTTCTCCGGCCCCAAAACTTGTGAAATAATAATACCTTTTCGAGAACAAAATTTTTTGAGAATGGGGTACCATTTAGAAACTATCACTTTCTCCAAGACGTTTAACTTTCCAAAAACTTGTGAAATAATGCCTTTTCTCCAAGTGTGACTTTTTGATTAAAATTACCTTTTCAATTACAATGATTTTCTCATTGAGCTTGTAAAATAGGTACCTTTTGGAGGACAACAATTTTCTTGAGAAATGGTACCATTTTAAAACTATCCAACTTTCTCAGTGTACAACTTTCAGAAAAATTTGCCTTTTCGATCAAAATGATTATCTTCATTGAAACTTGTGAAATAGGTACCTTTTCAGGAACAACAATTTTTCTTGAGGAATATATGTACCTTTAGAAATTATCATTTTCTCAAATTAACTTTTATAAAGGTATTTTCCGAAAATAATGATTTTTCTCCATTGAAGCTTCTGAAATAAGTACCTTTTCGATTTTTAGAAAACAATTATTTCTTTAGACTTTTAGAGGTACCTTTTTTAAAAAATACTTTTCAAGTGTAACCTAAGAAATAGGTACTTTTTGAAAAAATAATTTCCTCCAGTGCAACTTTTGAAATAAATTACTTAATAAGCTTTCCAAAACAAGGACTTTTTCTAGTGTAACTCATGAAATAGCACCTTGCTCATTATTGAAACACTCATTTTCAATAACTCTAGTGAAAAGGTGAAAGTTGTGGAGGGTGTTCCTTTTTAAAAACAGCCATTTCTCAATAAAATTGTAACCTGTGAAAAAGGTACCTTTTTGAAAATAAATAATTTTCTTTAGTGAAACTTGTGAAGTGAGCAACTTTTTGAAAAAAACATCTAGTGTAACTCATGAAATATGTAGTTTTGAATTAACAATCACTTTATCCAGTGTAACTTGTGGAATAGCTGAATAGGCAACTTTTTGAAAACAAAGATTTTCAATTCTTGTTTCTAGTTATTAGTTAACCTTCTTGAAAACAACCACTTCCTCTGGTGTTACTTGTGAATAAGTACCTATGAAAAAAGTATTTTATTTTTAAAACAGATTAAAGAACTAATGATAATCGGTTTTCTCTGGTGTATCTTGTGAAATGAGAACTGTTTTAAAACCATTTTTTAGCATGGATTAGCATATTATTATTTTGTAAAATGGGCACCATTTGAAAACATCTAGAGCAATTTATATACATTAATATTAATTCTATGGCCTTGAATAATTCAAATTGCATAGTCAACTTTGCACCAATCAAAGGAGACAGTCTACCTAATCCATCATCCATAATCCATATTTTCAACTTAGTCATCTTTGGCTTGATTTTTTTATTTGAGGCAAAATCAAGAAAACCTGACTTGCATCAGCAAAAATAAAGTGGTTGGGAATTTTTTCTGTCTAGAACGGACCATTCACATCTCCAATATTTGTCTTCACTTCAAAACTTTAGTTGTTCTACCAATTAGACTGTTAGCGGTTGTGGGCAATACGTTCATTTTGGCCTTTTGTATCTCAAAGATGGGGATTTTGGATAGAAATTTGCATAGAAATTTACTTCAATTTAGATAAATTGGTACCTTTTTGGTCAGGTACCTTTTCAAAAATGCCCTTCTAAAGAAGGGTTGACATTGTTGGAAGGGCGTAAAACAGGGCAAAAACAGGAGGCCTGCCCTGCCAGAACCGTGAGGTTAGATCTCTTTCAGGGTGAGGGTGGTGAGGTTAGATCTCTTTCAGGGTGAGGGTGGTGAGGTTAGATCTCTTTCAGGGTGAGGGTGGTGAGGTTAGATCTCTTTCAGGGTGAGGGTGGTGAGGTTAGATCTCTTTCAGGGTGAGGGTGGTGAGGTTAGATCTCTTTCAGGGTGAGGGTGGTGAGGTTAGATCTCTCCAGGGTAAGGGTGGTGAGGTTAGATCTCTCCAGGAGGACAGAGAATATCGATAGTTTGAGTGCAAGTCAAACTATGAAACACGTTAAAACGGGCTACTGCTTTACCGTGCACACAACAGTATAAAATGGCCCAAAATAGCATCAATAATCAATGAAATTCAGATAAGGGGTAATTTAACCTTGGTGTCTTGTCGAGTAGCAACACTATCCCTGCTGTCTTTCTCCTTGAATTTCCTCTTGCTGCTGCCACTGCTGACTGGAGGTGCTGGGAAGGTATCTAAGGTGTTAGACTTTAGTTTATCTGGTAAAGTGGAAACGTCACACAAGTCACTAAATATGACAAAATCTATCTAAGATGGGAGAGAAAATAGCACATCTTGTTCTCTTAGGATCAGGATACACAAATCTGTCTATCAGTCAAGGGATCTGTTTGCAGAGAATCTGTTGTTCTGCTGCTCTAGATAACATTACCTGCATTCGTTTCCTCTTCTGGAATGTCAGCAATCTTCCTGTACACACAGCAATTGATCCTATCCCACAAACTCAGCATGTTGTGAAGCTCATCGGTCACAGTGTCGTATACTCCGTACCTGAGTGCAAAATAGGGACCGTTGAATAATGCCATAAGTTGCTGAGCGTGAGGCTTTTTACCACTTCCCCCACTTTTTATCTCCCGAAAGTTATATGGATCATCAAAAATCCAATTGTATTCAAGGGTAACTGGTGCAAACTGTAAGCTTCCTGATATACTAACTTCTGGACCATGTTCTCAATCTTAGAGTCCTCTGTCTGGGCCTCGTCCCCACTGTGAGCTGTCTGTTTGCTGATATCTCCCATACTGACACCTCCAGTTGGAGTCCTCTTACCTACCGCACTCTTCCTTTGAGAAGGAGGGAGACGGTTAGAATATATAAGGCATTTAAAGATATGATTTCTAAATAGATGCTTTATTTTGTGGTAGCCACCCGTATCCAACTCCAATAGAAATCAACAACCAGACAGCAGATAGTAGGTTGTATGCAGTAACAGGCTGCACAGTGCAGTAACCCCCTCTCACCTTTGTTTGGTGGGTGTCTCACTGCTGTCTGTCTTATCCACGGCTGGCGCCTGGCTGCCGGTGTGTGAGGTCCTGGACTCTGATCTGTCAGCTCCTGTGGCTCCGTTCTTTGCATGGCCACTGCCAGGTCGCGACACCGATGGCTTGCCTGCGTTCGTCTGCAGAAACTTGATATTGTACTTTCAATTTACAACGTGGTGTCAATAAATTCTTGTGGATATAAAATTATTATTTGGCGATGTTGTTGGATTGTGATGAAGTATGAGGTTACTGTTGAGCGTTGCTCAATGCTCATGTTGGTTGTACCGGTTGTAGGTATCAACTCGGTCATCACTGATATTTTGCAACTTATTTTGCCATGTTACCTTGGTTACTGTATTACCAGTTATTGACCATGTTACCTTGGTAGTTGTAGGTCGGTCCTTATCCTTATCTTTTTCTTTTTCCTTCTCCTTCTCCTTCTCCTTGGCAGCAGGTGGGGCTGCCGGCTGTGCTGTGGGAGGGCCATCCTTCTTAGGGGCGTTGCCTCCTCTCTTACGACGCGTGTTCCTGAGTAGACGACAAAGATGTCATACTAAGCTCTACAATGTTGATAAAAGAATACACAATATTTCAAAATCTACCTCAATGATGGACTGAGGGAAGGCTGTTTGACCGAGGCCGAGTCTTCGGTAAATACCGAAGCCGATTGCCGAGGACTCGGGTCGATCATCGATCCACCTCTTCCCTGATAAGAACTTCTAATAATGAGAAGTGCTCACTTGTCTTCCTCCTCCTTCAGCTTATCCAGCTCCGCTTGTTCCTGTTCTCGGCGGGCTCGCTCTGCCTGGGCCTCACGGTCCTTTCTGATCCGCTCTCTCTGTAACTTCATAACCTGGTTTAGCTTGGAGAATATAATAAAGCAGTACATTCCAGGTCCCTCGGATGTCACAACAATAAACTAACCAGTACAAGGCCCTTATTACTTTATTACTACACCTAGACAGTATTTTAGAACCACCGACTTGATCAAATTCACAATATATCAACATCTGAAATTTTTTGTGTGCTTTCATTTTTTTCGAAAGGATGGTCATAGTTAATAAGTATTTAATTACTGAAAAACCGCTCAGTTCTTACTTGCACAGTTCAAAGTCCATGCCATTTTATGTATACAAAAAGACATGCATTCCATTTTTAAACCTATGTTAGTCTATTAATGCTCCCTAGGCTTCGGGCAACAGCTTCATTTTTCGAAAAAAGTTATCGCAACCGTCTGGATTTAAGAATTTGAAGAATTGCTGTTGTAACTTTTGACGATAACTAAAAAATATCAAGGCTTAGATCTTATTAAGTTATAAATGTAGCATAAGCCATGAATCCCCGCGGAGGATTCCAATTGTAGAAGTTAAGAAGGTATATTTGCTGAAACCTATATGTGCCCTAATGGGATATAATATCCCATCTAAGATCTTATCATAAAGATTGACAACAAAATATGTTGTCATGAACATTCAATCATGCGTAGTACCGTTTCAATAGAGCATTTTCCGCACATAATCATCGTCTGAAAGCATACCTTGTGTACTCAGATAAGTTCCATATCAGCATATCAACAAAATATATCAAATGTTTAACATGTATAACGGATAATAAGTTCAAGACATAAAGACATAGAAAAAACGGTTAGAGACACGCAACCAGTTCACGACAGATAACCAGTTCACGACATGTCAATGTAGACGATGAAGAAAATAATTGCCTAAATCTAACGAGTATGAACTAGTTTAATAAGTCAGATTGAGAACCAGTTTAATAAGACACATAATAAGTTTAACATATAAAAAGTAAAAAAAAACACGACAGAGAACAAGTTGAAACAGATAATCAGGTAAACAGTTATTAAAGAGAGAATTTCCGGCACAAGACAGGGTAACAATATCAAGCACAAAGTTACAGTTTCAAGCACAAAGTTACAGTTTCAAGCACAGAACATCAATTTGAAGCACAGAGAACCAACATCCAGCACAGAGTGCCAATTTCAAGCACAAGTGCCAATTTCAAGCATAGAGTACCAATTTCAAGCACAGAGTGCCAATATCAAGCACAGAGTACCAATGTCAAGCACAGAGTGCCAATTTCAAGAACAGAGTACCAATATTAAGCACAGAGTACCAATGCCAAGGACAAAGCACTAATATCAAGGACAAATCACCAATATCAAGGACAAAGCACCAATATCAAAGACAAAGCACCCGAACACAACACACCACGTGACAGCATGCCACATTAGTCCTCATAAAACCTTGATATCGTAGATCCGCTTGGAGTCGTCGTCCAGAGCATCGTACTCGTCCTCTGACAGATACTCCAAGTCTACTTCCTTCTCCTCCGCTATCCGCTTCTCCCGCGCTTTCTGTGCCGCTTCAGCGAGCAGCGACTCGTGCCTAGGAGTGGGGTAGATTAGACAGGAAAAGCGGGAACATTCAAACTAGGTGGGATTGTTCATTCGACAATGTTTGCATATTATCAATCTTAGCCAGTAACAGGGATTTGGCCTTTGCGACAGACGAATGTCGTGAATTATCACAAAAGTAAGGAAACAGTACTTGTTGATCATTTGATCGAGTGATATCTTCAAATCCACCATATAGATGAAAGGTCGGTTCCCAAGAGCCTTGAGAATGACTTGAGTAGTGTGCACGGGACTACTGGTGAACTTAGAGTCCACCCCATCAAACACTATTCCTTGCTGACAGTCAGCCCACTTCAACCTGGTGTTGAGGAGAAGATTAGTAATTCGCAAGGTTTAACACCTTGCGAAACAGCAACATCATCATAGACAACAAACTTATCAAAAACAGCAGAATCTGCATCACCACACGGCACACTACAAACCTCTGGACGAGTATCTCAGTGATAATCTCGTCAGGCAGCGCACAACAGAAAGGTTGGGTGATATCCTCCGTTTTGATGTCCAGGGGGGAGTCTGCAGCAATGGGTGGAATGGCAGGCTCCTTTGAGACACCGCCCCCTTTAGCGGCCGGGGGTGCTACCTTAGCAGGAGCCGGGGCTTGCATTTTAGCTGAGGAAGGCCAGGTGTTAGGAGATGCTCGACAGGGAGAGGGGTGAGGGAGCAGTAATATTCAGCCTAATCAATAGCAAAATTTAGTAAAGTTCTTGTGCTTCTTTTTTGGTAAAAACTTGCTGCTTTTGGTACAACACGCTTTTTTTCTTGAAAAACATGCTTCCATTAATAAGAATGGTGCTTTAGCAACAGATACATTATGAGTTTGAAGCTTGATGAATGTGCATTGTGCAGGCTTTAGTGAATGCTTCGTGCTTCTTGATAGTTTACAGCATTAATAATTGGTAAAATACAGAATAACAGCAGCCCAGCTACAGTGCTTTATAATGCTTCATCAGAGAGAAAAGCAGAAAGAGAGAATCAGAGAACACACAGATCAGCTGAGATGAAATGCTTTGATAATTAAACGACTTACTATTTGGTCCGTAATAAAGTTAGGGTCGAACGTGCTTATATTCATACTTCATGAGAACCGGTACCATCTTATGGTAGATAAGTTACAACATGCGGCGTTATTCATCGCTCATACCAAGGATAGCAGATAATGAAACAGTGGATGGCAAGCAATAGCTTAATAAATATTCATTTTATACTGATTTTCAAAGTAAAGCTTTCATTGGCCAAAATCCTAATAGCGCACATTATTAAAGTTGCACTAGCAATTCAAGACGGCATTCAATTTTCAATCATCTATTGGCGATTCATTACGAACAATTAATCATGGAAAAGCATAGCGTTTTATTCGGTAGCTTAATGATTCAATTTATCATTCATAAATTCATTATGACGACATCGAAGCATCATTCATTGCGGAAGCATTCTTCATACGAAAAAATGTAGCCTAGCGTGTGAATCGCACAGGAATCAAACAGTCAATCAAACAGTGTACAATGCTACGCCTCATGATCAGCCATTGAAGCGGTAGGAAGGAGAAAGAAAAGGACAAAACGAAGATGAAGACTTACACATACGCCTACCTCCTCCCTTGGGAGCCCTACCCCCTTTTCCGTCCGTGGCGGACTGAGCGGCAGCGTCCTCCTCGGCGGCAGTGACGCGGGCGTGGGCGCAGAACTCGCGCGCCTTGATGCCCGCCTCGTGACTACCCGTCACGATAGCCTCGTGGATAACGGAGTCCACGACTATCACTGCCGCGTTGTACGCGGTCGCTATTTCCTGGGGGAAGGGTGGTGTATTGGACCTATGTACTTATGTAGTGGTCAGTTGTCATCATCTGGTGGCATCATCAAAAGTTTCAGAATGTCAAAGAAGTTGCCGAATTTAAAGAAGATAAAAGTTGAATTAAACAAGACGTTCTGATTTTCCTCAAATTTCCTTAGCTTGGTAGGATTTGCCGCTAAGCGGAGGTCCTGTGATGATAACGTTGAGACCCTTCTTGAACCTGGCCGCCTTTCCTTCTGGACTGAGATCAATACCGAGATAGCGAGCAATAGCTGCAGCGGCTGGCGTCACTTCCAGTTCACCTACTCCTTTCTCTGGAACGGAAGATTTTGGTACGAACTTTTGTAACTAAGGCGGAATATCAAGCATCAGAGTCGGTTTTCAAGTGATTTGCGAATTGGGACCAAAAGAAACTACCTGGAATTACTAACCAGGCGAATGAACGAGTCGAGTCAGTTTTTTTCAAAGTGATTAAAGTTAATGCATTTTTATTGCACCCTTTTGAGCTATTATTCCTTACTCATTGCACACGTACCAGTAGGGGCATCCTCCTCTGCCTGATCGTGCACTGAAGCAGCAGTAGGAGAGGTGGAGGGGGCTACTGAGGTCCTGCCCGTGGGTACTACAGAGGGTACTCGTTCTAGGGTGGGCTCTCCTCGTGTTCCACCTGGAGCTGAAAGAGGGGACAGAGTTGAGTCATTCGATTGCTGCAACCTAGAATAGTATATGGCATGTGATTCGACTTAGAGATAATAAAACAACTTGAAAATAACACAACGCAAGAAAGAACGCCACAGTAATCTAATCCCACTCACTGCCTCCTGCGGACTCTCTGTCAGGAGGTGGGAGTGTCTCGTCCTCAGCCTCCAGACTATCCTCAGGTCCCAGGTTGCCATCACTAGCAGCATCAGGCTCGTAAGCCCGGACTATCTCCTCTGGGAGCTTGTCTCCTGCAGGACGAGGCGGGAGCAACAACATTCCCTGCTCGTTATACCCTGCTGTGCCTCGCAGAATCTGAGGGGGTTACATGAAGTAACAGAACTAAAGTTTGTTTTGATATCGTTACATTTCAGCTTAAACAAACTTCTACAATAGTTTACGAAGAGCAAAACGTCCCATTCCATATCAGCTCACCTCCTCCTCTTGTAAGTACTGTTTATCGAACTCGAGACTGTACATTTCCACAGCGAATGGGCAGGGGTTGCTGACGACCACTTCCTTCTCATCACCCAGTGAGTGAGGGAGGATGGGGTCGAAGGTGGCATGGCCCATGTTGAAGTCCAGCTTGGGCTCCAGACCATTACCCATCACTGTTATCGTTATCTTTCTTGTACTCTGTGCCATACGGATAGGAATCTTCTGGATGTACCGTGTCTGGGGGAAATAGTGAAATTCATAATGAAGCCTTTCAGCCATTTTCCTGAAGGAACTTGAAATGGTATGACTCATACAATCAAAATGTTTTTGATAAAATTTAGAAAACAATTGAGAAAGTCCGGGCAAGAGAAAATGTTCCATACCTCCTCCAGAGGCATGAACTTGACTTGGACGTTCTTCCTCTGCCCAGGAAGCAGATGACCGGATGATGGGATAAGCTGGAACTCCTGGGGGGCTTCCTTCTCCATCTTAGCAACTTGCTTTCTACGATACATGGGAATCATTCGCTCCTTCTGAAAAGTTTGGAAAAGCTAAGCGACTGTGAGCCTTAGGATGAATAATACACGATCAAAGACCAGAACAACCTCACGATTCCGTTACCCAATGCGATTGAATGTGACAAATTGAAATTACAAGAAAATCTCTCGATAACGATTGTACCAGAGTGTTTCATGTTCTTACCTTCTTTTTGACCGCACTGCTAGGTCTGCAAGTCCAGCTGCAAGGGACCTGGTTGTTATTGAAGAGTTGTAGGGTAATGATACAGCACTCCCCACACTTGACATCCCCAAAGTCCAGCGTATCATTGGAAATGAAGAGATCTGGCATGGTTACGTGAGCTTGCATTCGCAGGGAGAAGGCTGGTCCTCCGACAATCTGATATGTGAGAGAGAAAGATGTTATTAATTCAGTTGGTAACATATGGTGATGTACCTTATTAAGTGGGATTTAGACTTCTGATTCAATATTAGATTCAGTGACAGCATAATCAATGAGGACAGTTGGCTCAGCACAATCTCGGAAAAAATACTACTGAAATGAGGTGTATCATTTGACTCACATTGAAAGGTACAATAGCAGAGTGGACTCCTTGTTCAATAGACTTCGGATCGAAGGTAACATTGAACGTGAGACTCTCCCTTGGAGGCAACTGACGGACCCTATCCAGGCCCAGGAAGAACCCGGATCCCACGATGATAGACCTGTCCACTGCCATCGACACGGGGAAGAAGCCGTTGTTGGTGATGGTCACAGACTGAGAACACGTGTTTCCGGCAACCACGTGACCGAAATCCAGGAAATAGTCCGCTAGCTGCGCTCTGAAACACGGTATGGGTTAAAAAATGTTTATATAAGTACAACTTAGAAACAAGTACAAAAAGAAATGCACCTACACAGAATTCGCTAATTTCTGACACCACGTCATGGAATTATCTAGATTTCTATGAAAACTTCTCTATAATGCTTCCTAAACTACCCCTAGATGAACTCACTTAGCCTTCTTCTTCCTTCCTCGTGACACCTCCACAGGTTGCGGCGACAGGACGAGGTTCTCAGCGAACTTCTTGACCATGAGTCTCTCAGCCTCGCACTCGAAGTCGTGTTCCGTGGGGAAGGTGTTGCCGAGGAGCGAGTACTTGGAGGACTTAACCGACTCGTTCTTAGACAGACCGCTCACCGGAGCACTGTTCTGATCCTGCACCACGAGGGTCTCGTGCGCCTCGGCTAGGAAACTCGCGTACAGCCCTTCCTGATCACCAAACCTCGGCAAATCGAGTTTTATCCGTGGGAAGACGCCCTCGCCGACTATCTGAATAACGTCCGGCTCGAAGTGAGCGACTTGGACCTTGAAGAGCTTGTCGAACTTAGCCGGTACCCCGGGGAAGTATCGGACTATGAGTTTGCATGAAGAGAAGGGAGGGATCTGCCCTGTTTTCTCAGGTGTTACAGTCAGGTCCCCAGGCAGGGGCTTCACAGTGTCAGGAGGGGAGAGGGTCGTGTAGTCCAGCGGGATACGGCCCTCATTAAACAACTCTATCTCTCCTACAGCCACTTGATCGTAATGCTGAAATTATATCATTAAATTACAATCGTGGATTTTATCTATTGCTTTATTGACAAACTCTGAGCTTGATTTCGAAGTGCATGTACAAATGGCCACATGAAGGTCGCATCTAACTCAAATACTGTTCATATCTGACATCTTATATCTAATTCTCAGATCTGTCATGAACTTCACACTCGACACTCGGACTCACCACTTCTCCGAAGTCTATGAAGTGTTTGTCGAAGGAGTACTGCACTAGGGCAGCCTGTCCCCTGAGTTGGATCTTGTACTTGGGACCTCCCTCCACCTGACAGACAGCCTCCACTGCGTTGTCAGTGTTCTCGTGTCCGTAGAACGAGAATTGGAGGTTCTGACTCTCTCCCGGCTCAATGGTACCGTGCAGAGGCAGGATGTCGAATATCTGACAGAAACAGGGGTTTAGGGTTTATTCTCTGAGATTCATCTTGAGAAGTCGTATTGAAGATTTGGGAAAAAGCTTATTTGTAATGATTTCTTATATTCTATTCACCTATTCTCATCTGATATACTTCATTGCTAAACTTTTTTTTAAATATTTCAGGGATCCGCACCTGTTCAATAGGCACGCATGGCCTCTCCTCCTCCATCTTTTCCTCAGGGACTGAGATAAACCCGTCCTCCAGACTCATGTCGTCTGCAGGTGGGGTGCCCGTCGACAACGACACCTAGGACAGTGGTGAGGTGAAAGGTTCCACTAATAAACTGCTCTATCAAGCGTTGAAAATGCAGGTGAAGTCTTCATCTGCTCAACATGAACTATTGACTTGATGAATGATGTGTACAGGCCAAAGTGCTGTTAGAGTATTCAATGATAACCCGGGTCGTTAACTAACCTTGTCAGCATTGTCTTCAGTCTCCTGGTAGGAGTTACTGATCATGTTATCCTCCTCCACATTAGAGTTGTTACCATCGCACACTGAAAATGTGACATTTGAGTTCTACCAAAGTTGATGATTCAGCGAAAGACGAAGTTATATGCTGCTAAGTGCTCCTTGAAGAAGACAACTGCTCGCAGCGCGGCGTTCTGATATTTATCACCCACCTCCTGTGATATGATCGTGATCTGACCCACTGCACTCAGTAGTGAGGTGAGTGAACTGAGACTGGTCGGTGTCGTGAGCCACCTCCGACACATTCTGATACTCGGACATGAGGTGTGAGGTGCCGAGACGGCTGGAGTTGGTGGTGAGGTTGAGGTTACGGCTCTGGTTGGTGAGGTGGCTGTAGGGGGTGAGGTAGCTGTGAGGGTTGACGTGGAGTGAGGTGTGGCACTTGATGCCGTGAGATTGGCAGGTGAGGTGGGATTGCCGGGAGTGGGTGTACCGGGTGGGTTGGGTGGAGTTGATGGTGGTGATGTCGTACTCCAGCCCCTCCTCGTCTAGCAACAGGGTGGAGCTGTCACAGGGGGTGGAAACTGCAAACCGGGTGTCAGGGTACGGGGTGCATGACTCTAGGTGAGAAGTGAGGGTGTCAGTGAGGATTGTACATTGAGTGAAAGAGTGGCATGTGTGACTTTATTCCTTAATCGTAAATCGAGATTGGGAGTGAAGTGTACAATACAGGCTGTGATTGCTGGAATCGTAAATCGAGATTGGGAGCACTGAAGTGTACAACACAGGCTGTGATTGCTTATAGCATTCCTTTACCAGAATATCACTTTTTCACTGTGAATCAGTGAAGTATATTTAAAAAAATCCCATGAAGCCATGATGATTTGAACTCTCACCAGGAAGGAACTTGGGTTTCTGCTTGATGTTGAAGTACCAGTTGTAGTTCACTGTTAGCCGTGATGTGTTCGAGACCGTCACGTATCTTGATATCTCGGTGTCGTTCAGGATACACCCAAAGTCAATGTCTTGCTCCTCGAACTTGAGATTGGGGAATATCACCTCGCCCATCAGATTGACATAGTCCTGACGAAGTGAACGAATTTCAAAATAATCAAAATAAACTGCTATCCAAATTGTGCAGAAGATTATGCTTGAAAATTTACCAAAATACAAACCACTAGACTCTAGAAAAAAGCAGAAAGAGGTTATTAAGATCTCATGTAACTCACAATGTGGGGGTGTTCCTTGTAGGTGACAGTGAGTTGCGACGTATGGGATCTACACACCCAGTCCTCTTCCTTGTAGCACGGGTCAAACTGTACTCGCACCTGAAAGACAGGTGATACTTAACAATCTACAGTCTAGAAAGATGATCTATAACTTCCGACTTTTTCATAACACATCTCTCATGAAAACTTCATGATTTCTACTCTGCTTCCTGCAATTCAACCAGACACCTCTTGAATACTTACCCTGAAGATATCATCACTCTTGAGGCAGACAGTGGTCTCCTCCGACTCCTCCCCATTCTCCAGGAGCAGCAGGAAGGGGTAGTTCAGGGACAGTTTCACGGTCAATGGCAAGGTGCTGATGTTTACGATCTGCAGGGGCTCCTCAACTGGCTCCAACACGTCTCCTGGACCCTGCCGAGGCTTCAGGTTTGCATTTAGTGTTACAGATCATGCATAATCAGATAGTCGGCAATAGTCATCATGCTTGCATGTCTTGTTCAGATCATGCAAAAATTTCGATCGATCACAGTACCAAAAGTAGAAATTTTCAGTCGCAAATACCGCAAGGACCGATATTATACCTTCAGAATGCTGAAAGAGAGACTCTTTTCGGAGAAGCTAAGGAATGGGTCAATGAATTGAGCCAACAAGTCCACTTTGAACACAGTCTCTTTGTTCGTGCTCTTTCCGATCAGAGCCTGTAAAATTATTTAAAAGGATTGCAAACCACGGATATGAAGCATTGGTTTTTTTGAAAAAGAAACAGTCCAAATATCTAAAGATATAAACCTGTTTGTTCCGCTAGGGCTATGATATTAAATCGCATACTAGTGATAAAAATTAGAGAGGACACAAGAACGGTACCTGACACAAGAGTTTCTGCTTGATCGCTCCAGCCTTGTCAGAGAAGCCATGTAGAGTGATGGTCTCCTCAGAGTTGGGTTCAATGACCAACTTGTCAGGACTGATGGTAAAGGCAGGTGTGGGAGGAGGAGGCACCTGGGATTGCTGAACAGTCACGGGTTAGTTCTGTGACAAAATTATCAAAATGAAATAAAAAGGGTTTGTGACCCGCATAAGGTATAGTATTCGAATGTATGACATCAGAGTCTGTAGAGTGCCAGCTTGCCAGAGGCAGGCGATAGCAAAAAAACCAATGAAGGTTTACCATTGCAGATTTGACGTTGTGTTTCTTGACCGGTTTGATCCCATCAACAGTCCAGTAGAGGACTTGGCGACGTTTCCCTTTGTTTTGTAGCTGGAACCTAGCAGATACAGAACCAATATATAATACTGTTTTAATTGTATTGGTGGATATTTCGGAAAATAATTGTCTATCAAGTTAACATTTCGCGATTATTAATTACATTCATATTTGCAAACTTTACACGAAATTTTCTGTGAAATTCTCAAGTTTTCCAAAACAACAATACAACCTCCCAATTATCAGTCCTGTATTGTACTCGAGTAGAATTGTACATTACCTGTAGTAGACAGGTCTCGCTGAAAATAGAGGACCCAGGTCCATTAGAGAACTAATCTCAGGAGTAGAGACTATGGTGGGTCCTTGCCCGACTGCTGTCAGGGCCACAGAGTGACTCGAGCTGTCCTCAACCAGAATGGTGAGGTTGTCATTGAACCTGACATTGTCGTTCAGGAAGACGGACACCTCGAGATCTAGTTTCTGTTGGGGTTCTATCACACCGGTTCTTGGTGTGATCTTGTAAACTGGATTCTGTTGGGATGAGTGATGAGTTAACAAGGTAAATGTGCGAGCTTATTTACAAACCTATTGATTGGTGTTTATTAATTTGAGTTAAAATGTTTTGCACTTCGAATATAACTTAAAGCTACTTACTACTCTATCGAGAGTACACTCGAATTTAGCAGGAATACTGCTCTCGTTGGTTAGGGAGAGGGGCAGAGCACTGCGTTCCAGCACGTCAATAACACTGAAGTCTAGGCGTGGGGTGTTGATGCTCAACACTGGACCTTCTCCAACGCAGTATAACATCAGCTCCTGGAGAAACAGTTGTGTAAACTTGAATAATGAACAGTGGACATGTTAATACATGGGCATTTTAGAATTTGCAGGAATCGTTCAAAGACGATGTAATTGTCTCAAATTTGTAAAGGTGCAAAGTTATAAGACACATTCAATCATCGGGCTATTTAACTTACTAATACATAAATTGCCCTGTCTGGAGATTTAACTGAAATATACGCCACTCACCAGCAAAGGTTGCTGAGACCCGATTATCCTGAAGAACACTGACTGCTGCAAGTCGTCAAGTCTCTTGGATTCAATGGTAATCGGGACTTCAATAGTAGAGTGGGGCTGTATGACACTCCTAGGACAGGAACTAGTAAACATAATGGAATCTTTCTCTTCGTCAGCGGAGTCCACTATCTCATACTTTGCTGGGTGATCATCAGGGTTCTTTAGAATGGCTTTCAGGGTGTATGGGTGGTTGATAAAGGTTCTCTTGAAATCCAGTTCAGGAGTGGAGAGTTCAATGGCTGGTACTATACACTTTGCTCCAATTGGAACGGAAAGAATAGCCTCTCCTACCCCAGGCACGTCCACAACCAAGCTCTTGTCATACTTACCAATGTTGGTAGGAATGAAGTCAACCTGGAGTTTCTGGCTGTGTCCTGGGTTGAGAGCACCTTCGTTTGGTGAAATATCGAACTCATTCTTACCATAAGCAGCATCTTCAACCTCCTTACCGTACTGATCATCTGGTATGCGAATCTTATACTTCATCACAATGTCGGATGTGTTGAACAGTGTGATTATCTTAGAATGGACAAATCCATAGCTGACACTCCCGAACTTGATGTTATTAGTATCGAAGTGAAAGGTAGGTCCAATCACTGTGCCATGAATGCGCAATTGCAGGGAGTTGGGCGCTCCTTTTATCGCAAACTTGAAGTTTTCAGTGAATGTTCCCAGTATATGAGAGGTGAAAACTATTTTGATCAGTTGTAGTTCCCCTACAGCAATAGTTCCCTGATTAGGATAGAAAGCAAAGAGAGGTCCAAAGACTGATTCGGATTGTATCAAGTTGTACTCTATGGGGATATCTCCTTTGTTCTCTAGTATCACTTCATAGGAATGTCGTGATCCAATGAAGACATTACCAATGTCGATGGAATCACAAGAAAATATAGCTTTCGGGCCCAGTCCATCCCCGATTATTTTCAAGGGAAGCCGGGTTTCTCTACCAGTGATGTCACAGTAAGCCATCCGAGTGTAGTTCCTGGCTTGTGTTGGCTTGAACATCACAGTTATATTAGTGGATGAGTTGGGCCAGATCTCTCCAGATATGGGTTCCAGAGTGATGATGTCATCAGAGAACACCATTCCATCATCCTGAATAGCAGACTTCTTGTTGTGATAGGATCTAGTGATAAGCGACATCTCATGTCGTTTAGTGGGATCTGTGATGCATTGGTTTATGAATGCCTGCATCTCATCCTCTTCTTCCTTTTCTAGATCAGTAAAGCACCTGCAAATGAGAATTACCATAAAATTAGGTCTATTTCTATTTTTGGGATGCAGGTATGAAGTTTCAATTCCAAAACCATTTATCTAATAACTTGTCTGTATAAGGTTCATGAGCACCATCTCTTGGCGATACTATAAGGTAATAATATCTATCACCTAACGAAACAAATTTATATGGTATGAAATTGTTGGATTTTTCAAAAGAAAATCCTCATATTTTCGCCCCTCACAAAATTTCATTATGAAGTCGTCATCACAATCAATCAATCAATCAAACTAAAATTTAATTATTTTTGACACAATCAATTTATATTTTATATCCCACCCACCATTCATAGATTACACCTAGTTTACAAGTTCATAATTGTGTCAGACTCATGGTCGGTCACACATTAACATGCATAATATTCCCAAAAATATCCCCAATTTCGATCATTGGAATTATTGTTCCATGTAAAAAGGGTATATGGTATCCACATAAGGCCTCACATGTGTGGATTTTGTTCAACTTACGATTGCTTAGTACTCTTCTCCTCAATATGTGTAGCAAACTTTTTCCAATGATAATGCACCACAATGTTACTCCTGTTATGGATGGTAATTGTCTGCTGTGTCGACATTGTGATATATGTAGTGTCTAGTTTGAGTAGCGTTTTCTCAAGTCGAACATTTGCATCGACAGCATTACCAGACAGTTCAATGGCAACATCTTCACCTGCAATAAAATATTGTAACAGTGTTTTCAATGTCACCAATGACATTTATTCAAATTTCTTATTGTCAAAAGTTTCAGGAAATATTTTTAAAAATTCAGACAATTTTTCAAGTCATAAATGTATGACTATGAATGAAACAGAGCAAAACTATGAAAGTTATTTAGGGTAGAAGTTATATTTTATACTAACTTCATTTATTGGTTACCTGTGTCATATTGAAGTAGCATATCCTGAATTTGAGAGCCAGTTACGGAGGGATTGTAGGAGATATGTACTTGCATAGAACCACCAATGCCAAGTGAACCATGAGTTGGCTTGACAGAGTAAGGCTCTGAAACTTTGAAGGAGAATCTTGCTTCTCTACTTCCTACATTTCGAACAAGTAAAGTCTTTGATGACTCATGTTTTACAGGCTGAGTGCCAAAATCCACATTATCAGGAAAATCAAGGACAGCTCTTGAGCCCATACAGTGTACCGGAACCAAAAACTTCTCCCTCTCGGTAGCAACTACAATTTCATGGTAATAATCCTTTTGTTCAGTTGGCATAAACTTGATGGTAAAGGTTATATCTATACCAGGGGCAACCTTAGCACTAGCATTAGGGGGTGTTATAATTTCAAAGTATGGAGATTCTACTTGAGATACCCTCACTGCTCTTGCAACTTTATCATTATTCCTCAGTGACAAAGGAATCTCATAAGATTGACAAGGGACAAATCTTTGAAAGTGAAGTTCTGAAGGGAATGGTTGAAATAGTGGCTCATCAATGCTAAGTTGGGTATCTTTTATGTTAGAAAATGCAGATATATCAAGCAACTGAATGATTTTAGGCAAATGCATCTCCTTTGTTTGCATGAGTCTTTGGTCTGTACTCATTGCTGTCATAGCAAAAAATGCAGATGGCTTTGTCTGAAAATTTGAGTTTTTATCTCAAACATTATAGCAATATAAAAAGAACTTTCAATCCTAAGACAAATTAACTAGCAGATACTAGTAGAAACAATTATAAGCATTTAAAGCTCATTTAAACTCATAATCATAATGGTAACAACAATTCATTTTGGTGCATAGCATGACTGTAGTTATGTAGTTGTGGACAAATGACAAAAATTATGATAAATGCACCATATACTCATGATTAAATTTCATGTTATAGATTTTCTAGTAAATGAAAAACAGGTAAATACCTTCCTTGTCCCATTCTGTTCTCTCACAAGTGCAGGACGTGTACAAAGTTGATTCTTTTTTACCTCTGCTGGAGGCACAGGATCAAATAAAGACATCGTTGAGCTCCAAAATGTTCCTCTTACATCATTGGACCTCAGTTGGTAACAATTTATTATATTTTACAATATAATGATAATAATTTAAACTTTTACGTTATAGTGGCACATCAACTTAATATTATTGCACAGTTGTGCCACGAAAACAATGTAACAATAAGCTAGACAGTGCTTCATTCAAATATTATTTACAGTTAAAATTAACAGCCAAAATCTCAACATTTTTGAAGCTATTTTAAAGGTAAGTACTGCCTTAAAGACACCAAAAATAAATAAATATCAATAAATTAGTTTTAATTAAGGTAAATAAGGTAAATATTTCAATATGAAAGTAGAAAGTACCAAATAATGCGTTAAAAATATTGTTTGCTTGCAAGGAAACAGTTGCCCAGAATGGAGACATTGTTTCACTGGTTGTGTCGTCTTTACGGAGTTGCCTTCAAAAGTGACAGTTGACTTGATCTTTTGATCTAGTTTGACCAGATGGAGCTTTGAATTCCCTTGCTGGACAATTCCTGAAGGCGCTTGAAGCTTATGAAATTAACACACCATCTAGTGGTTGGGGAAGCATTGGAGGGATGTTATATATTTATTATTTATTAATATTATTATAATTAATATAATATATCTATTCAGGTTTTATGATGATCTAGATCTATGTGTTTCATTGAATACTTGACATGGTGTCAGTTCTGAGCCCTTGGATAAATACGGAAATGATCAACCATTTGAATTATAGCTAAATGACTTGATGACTTTGTTTTGGCTAACTGGCACTGAATGAGGATCGCAAACGAGCTATGGGTACTAATGCAGCTATGTGGTGAGGAAGTTAAGAAATATGTGGACAGCATGGAGCCACAGGAAAAAGCTAATTATCCTCAGCTAGTAAAAAACTCCTCAAGGAAAAATTCAGTCACATAGCAAATGAGATTGTTGAACGTCATATTTTCAATACTATGATGCAAGAGGAAGAAGAACTGATTGATTCTTTTGTTTTGCGATTGAGAACCAAACTAGAAAATGTAACTATAAAATACCCTCAACCACAGTTACTGTCACAATTGAAAAGGGGCCCCACCCGTTGCTAATATGAAGAATTTTCAGAGAACTTTCAGAGTAAAGGGTTGGATTCGTAAAAATAAACCAGGCTCCTTTAGGGAGAAGCTTTGACGTTGGGCCAGCTTTGCAATAGTTAAAACACAAAGTTGGCTGATGAAAGTTCCCAAAAATCAGCAACATATTAAATAAATGGTCAGAAAAAAAAGAGAAAATTCCAAACCCAAAGTTGTCAGTGAAAAACCCCTGCAAAAAATCAAATTTCTGTGGTGTTTTCCAAAAAGACTGAACTCAACCAGATGGGAAAATTTGGGGGATTGGGGCGGAACCATGATAGGTTTTCCCCTTTTAAAAAATTTAGGAAGTAAACCCGTAAAAAGAAAATTTTT
>WFMF01000954.1:0-22342 GCA_011033025.1 Beroe forskalii | reverse complement strand
TGCTGGCTGTATGTTCTGTGATGACTTCAATACAGCATTTAGAAATACCAAAACTATTTGTAATTCTTGTAAGGTGAGTAATATTGAAGTTAGGTGGAATTGTGGAAGGTGAGCTGATATTTTGATAAGTTAAAATTTATGTGGCATACTTAAGTGAAAAGAAAATATATTTTTCAGTTACAACAGTTTGAAAAACTGGAAACACACACAGCAGGATATACGCACGTAAAATGTATTACTCAAGAGCTATGGAAGAGGAAGGCAAAACACCGTGCCGCACACTTCCTTCAAGCAGTCACTGAGGATGAACGCGCTGCATCGTCACGTGATGACGTGACGTCACAGGATTTGATCCAACGCGACCGTTTCTCGATGACTATTTTAAAGGTTGCGCGGCATAAATGTCTATTGCCGCTGACTTTAAATATTTTCTGATTTTCATTAATTCGTGCTGCCTCTAAAAATAAATAAGGAACTAACTAAATAAGGAATTGAATAAATAAGGAACTAACTAAATTACCAGTTATTCTCATATTAACTTATTTCTTTCGGAATCCACCAGAAGCTTTAGTTTTGCCAGCGTCGTCTTGCACCTTTCCGTTTACTTTCAGGACCATGTCCGTCGCTCCGACTTCGTTGAATACCCCTCCACTCTCACAGGAGCACTTGTGCACTTTGTGCGTCCACGTTTGGGTGTACGGAACTTTGGCATGGTACTTCTGGACGAACGCTTTGCAGGTCACATCAGTGTGAGGTGGGGCCACGCAGTTGAAGGTCGATGAAAGAGTCTTGGACACTGTGGTGTCCGAACCAAACGAGAAATCAGCGGAAGCTGTGATTTCCGTTGAAACTTTTTGCTCGACCAAGTCAGGGATGCCTGCCTCGAATTCGGTTCCGACGGTAATGGATGTCCCGTATGAATGAGAGAAGGAGGCTGATTCTTCTACAGTCTCTGACACCATAAACTGGGAGGACTGATCGACCTTACCTCCACTGTTGGAAACAGTCTGCGATCTGGGGGAACAGGGATCAATCACTCAAATTCTATCAGCACGCGAGTTAACAGTCAACTCGCACGCAGCTGATTGACCATTGTTCAATTTCTAAGGGACCTGTGGGTAAGCTGATACACGCTCCAGAGAAGGGTGTATCAGGGGAGGGTGTATCAGTGGAGGGTGTATCAGTGGAGGGTGTATCAGTGGAGAGTGTATCAGTGGAGGGTGTATCAGTGGAGGGTGTGTCAGTGGAGGGTGTATCAGTGGAGGGAGTATCAGTGGAGGGTGTATCAGTGGAGGGTGTATCAGTGAAGGTGTATCAGTGGAGGGTGTATCAGTGCAGAGTGTATCAGTGGAGGGTGTATCAGTGGAGGGTGTATCAGTGGAGGGTGTATCAGTGGAGGGTGTATCAGTGGAGGGTATCAGTGGAGGTGTATCAGTGGAGGGTGTATCAGTGGAGGTGTATCAGTGGGAGGGTGTATCAGTGGAGGTGTATCAGTGGAGGGTGTATCAGTGGAGGGTGTATCAGTGGAGGGTGTATCAGTGGAGGGTGTATCAGTGGAGGGTGTATCAGTGGAGGGTGTATCAGTGGAGGGTGTGTCAGTGGAGGGTGTATCAGTGGAGGGTGTATTATAGTGAGGGTGTATCAGTGGAGGGTGTATCAGTGGAGGGTGTATCAGTGGAGGGTGTATGAGTGGAGGGTGTATCAGTGGAGGGTGTATCAGTGGAGAGTGTATCAGTGGAGGGTGTATCAGTGGAGGGTGTATCAGTGGAGGGTGTATCAGTGGAGGGTGTATCAGTGGAGGGTGTATCAGTGGAGGGTGTATCAGTGGAGGGTGTATCAGTGGAGGGTGCATTAGTGTAGGGTGTATCAGTGGAGAGTGTATCAGTGGAGGGTGTATCAGTGGAGGGTGTATCAGTGGAGAGTGTATCAGTGGAGGGTGTATCAGTGGAGGGTGTATCAGTGGAGAGTGTATCAGTGGAGGGTGTGTCAGTGGAGAGTGTATCAGTGGAGGGTGTATCAGTGGAGGGTGTATCAGTGGAGGGTGTATCAGTGGAGGGTGTATCAGAGGAGGGTGGCGAGGAGGGGTGTATCAGTGGAGGTGTATCAGTGGAGAGTGTATCAGTGGAGGGAGTATCAGTGGAGGGTGTATCAGTGGAGGGTGTATCAGTGGAGGGTGTATTAGTGGAGGGTGTATCAGTGGAGGGTGTATCAGTGGAGGGTGTATTATAGTGAGGGTGTATCAGTGGAGGGTGTATCAGTGGAGGGTGTATCAGTGGAGTGTGTATCAGTGGAGGGTGTATCAGTGGAGGGTGTATCAGTGGATAGTGTATCAGTGGAGGGCGTATCAGTGGAGGGTGTATCAGTTGAGGGTGTATCAGTGGAGGGTGTATCAGTAGAGGGTGTATCAGTGGAGGGTGTATCAGTGGAGGGTGTATCAGTGGAGGGCGTATCAGTGGAGGGTGTATCAGTGGAGGGTGTATCAGTGGAGGGTGTATCAGTGGAGGGTGTATCAGTGGAGGGTGTATCAGTGGAGGGTGTATCAGTGGAGGGTTTATCAGTGGAGGGTGTATCAGTGAAGGGTGTATCAGTGGAGGGTGTATCAGTGGAGGGTGTATCAGTGGAGGGTGTATCAGTGGAGGGTTTATCAGTGGAGGGTGTATCAGTGGAGGGTGTATTAGTGGAGGGTGTATCAGTGGAGGGTGTATCAGTGGAGGGTGTATCAGTGGAGGGTGTATCAGTGGAGGGTGTAACAGTGGAGGGTGTATCAGTGGAGGGTGTATCAGTGGAGGGTGTATCAGTGGAGGGTGTATCAGTGCAGAGTGTATCAGTGGAGGGTGTATCAGTGGAGGGTGTATCAGTGGAGGGTGTATCAGTGGAGTGTGTATCAGTGGAGGGTGTATCAGTGGAGGGTGTATCAATGGAGGGTGTATCAGTGGAGGGTGTATCAGTGGAGGGTGTATCAGTGGAGGGTGTATCAGTGGAGGGTGTATCAGTGGAGGGTGTATCAGTGGAGGGTGTATCAGTGGAGGGTGTATCAGTGGAGGGTGTATCAGTGAGGGTTGCGCATTCACATCCCTCCTTCACTAGTTGAAAATTCAGTTCAAATTTACTGGGAGGATAATATACATTCTGCTTATGGGAGGAAAAACCTTTTTTCGAAATAATATACTTTTGGAAGGTAAGCAACTTAGCTTACCTTCCAAAAGTGTATTACTCTCCCCTATTAGTATACCCCACCTAATGCCCATTGCCCGTATCGTGAGACCCGAGTGCAAGGAATACAACAGTATTTCCTTACAATCTGTTCTCACGACCCTCTTCCGGGTTGACCGCCTTTATAGTGCGAGGGTTTGAATCGCTCGAAATTCGATTATTGATAACATGATAAGTCCATATTGATATACCGAGAAAAAAAATAATTTGTTACTTACGCCACTTGATCTGGTCGCACGGCGCTGACATCGGATCTATCAATGTCGTACATGACACCTGTAAGTTTCCAGCTGTCCCCGGTGATTGACGTTTTACAGTCACACGCGTCTGCGGTTAAAAGTGCTTTACTCTATTACATAAATAGATAAATAAATACATAAATAAATTACGTTTACGGTGTTAGTTGTTAGTGATCTGTGACAAACCGCAAGCGGCCGTCATCGCAATCCCTCACAGAGTCACAGGGGCGCCAATTCTTAATAGTAAGAGAATTATTATGCTGTTATGTTCAAAATAAAGTTTATTAATCATCAAACATGGAAATCATTCGTTAAAATCGTTCACATAGTGATTTCTCTAATTTCTACAAAATATCCACTTGAACTCACGTGCAAAATATGTCATAAGGTCCTAAAACCATATTTTCTATTGCATTGTGGCTTGTTTTAATCAAGCTAAGTCGTGAATTCGGTCTATAGACTTAGATTTCAAATTTCCTAAATTCTACAAAACGTCCATTTTAAATTACATACAGTCCAAGTTAACCTATGGGTCAGTGGTATAGTGGTATCGATCTGGGCACAGGATCGAAAGATCTTGAGTTCTGTTCCAACAGCACTTTACATAGATTTTGAGGGTACTTGTAGGCGTGCAATAATATAGAGTTACCTTAGTACACTTAAGAACGGCATCACGTAATTTGCGCGCACTTTAAGATCGGCGCACTTTATTAGTGCGGTTTTTTATGAGATCGAAAACGATGTGTAAATATGAATAAAATTTTTAATTTTCGTCTTGATTACGAGACATCATATTCATAGGACCAGCAATATACAATTTCCACAATTATGACAAGAAACAAATTTTCAACCCGTTTCAACAGTAATGAGTTGTAGTATCCATTATTTTAATCTACAAACTACAGTACAGAAGTGCTGTAGTTTGGACCGTGCATATCCCAGAAAGGCAACATAATAATTTCATTCTTTAAACTATCGAGAGTTTAGCTAACGGTCATGATTCATTAATTCATGCCCGAAAAACCAAAATCGGAAAAACGCAAAATTCATAAAATTGTCCACTTAATTAGCATACACTTAATTTTATGCGCACTTAATTACTGTACACTTAATTAGTGCGGTTTTTTCCAAACCGCACTAATTAAGTGACGCCGTTCTTAAGTGTACTAAGGTACATAACGAGCAACAGTGAAGTAACATGATTTATGCCTCGAGCGAAGCGAGTGGCATAAATTGCATTATTCACCGAAGCCGAAGGCTGAGTTGAATAATGATTTGTTTTCATCGAGGGCGCAGCCCGAGTTGAAAACAATTTGTTACTTCGCTGTTGGGAGTTATGTAACGATATTATTTACCAAGTTTTTCAAACGCAAAGAAAACATTTTCTTCACTCTCAGCATATAAATATAACTTTTGTCTTCAGGCGGTAGGCTTTACGTGGTGAGCAATACGACTTGTTTATCAAAGCTTTGATGTGAGGCTCCATCTCGGAGTTCCTTTAGAACTCTTGACAAGAAGTGTAAATATAATATTGAATACTGTGAAAATAATAGAAAAACTATGAAAATAATATCAAATACTATGAAAATAATATCAAATACTATGAAAATAATACCAAAACTATGAAAATAATACCAAAACTATGAAAATAATACCAAAAACTATGAAAATAATACCGAAAGTGTGAAAATAATATCAAAAGTGTGAAAATAATATCAAAAGTATGAAAATAATATCAAAAGTATGAAAAAAACTCAAAAATAACACATCTTACTTAACCGCTATATCCGGCCACGCGGTAAATAATATCATGTTACTACACACTATAGAGGTGTGGATTGGTGAATATTCCTCGAGGCGAAGCCGAGTGGAATATGGGAAATCCACACCGATATCCGTGTGTAGTAACATTATTATTTAACGATCCGAAAAAAGTACGAGGCTGCTCCGTAATCGGGATTTCAAACTCGGCGAACGGGCTGTGAGTTAAATAATAAGTAATATTGCATTCCTCGCATTGGGTAACACACTAAGAGCATGGTAAATGGTCAGGAAGCTAATAAAATAACTGCTCTCGGCTTTTCCTCGTGCAAAAATTTGATATTGTGGCACTCGGCCTGTTCCTCGTGCGATAATACAAATCAGTGCACTCGGCTACTCCTCGTGCAATAACTTCCCGCAGTCATGCTTTAAGCCTATATTAGCGCAATACTGCAGAAGTGCAATACTACAAATTGATATATGCCAACATGTACCCTCAAAATTGGCTATCAATATAAATTAAAGAAAATCAATAAAAATAAAAGCGATGAAAATAACTTCGACGAACCTTGAACCAAGAGATCACAGAACTTTTTATCATCATTATCATCGAGCCAAGTTTCCAGAGACTTAGTTGTGTACACCCTCTGAGCCTGTCCTATCTCAACTTCAATCTAGGAATTGTATGAAAATAATAGAAAATAGTCATTTCAGTATTTGAATTAAATTTAAAGTTCCTTGACGAATTAATTCGACCATACATATCGAAAGCGTGAGATATTATAGACAATTCATATCAGTAGAACTCCTGTCAAACGTACTAACCTTATTGACTTTCCACCCATTTGCTCCTTTAATTTCCACTTCAATACAGTCAAGATCGCCGATGTCTGTATCGTAGAAAATAAACTCATCGGTAGCCCCGGTTCTGGGAGGGCCGAGTTATCATGGAAATCGAATCATCGATCGCGAAGGGAAATGATTACCCTCCATGATATAATATCATCAGTCGTGCCAATGATAAATAAAACCCATTTATCAAATGACTACTGGTCAGTACAAGGTCAGTACATGCATACTGGTCAGTATATGATCAGTACATGGTCAGTTCATGAAAACTGTTCTGAGAAGTTCTGATGACGTTATTCTTACGCAATTATTATGACGTCATCAATTAAGCGAAATTTTCTTTATCGAGCGCATTTTTCACCAAAAAAGGGGAGGATATATCCTAAAATTTTTCCAATAGGAGTAAGCAAATTTATCGAGCTTTCAGAAATCCATAATATTCATTATTGGTTTATAACGATTTTTCATCGAGATACACGCCTTTTTCCAACTCTAAGGTGCGTTGAAAAAAAAAGAACGCGACGGATAAAACTGCCTCGACGTCACTTTTTTGAACCATCACTTTGTATATATTTTGAAGTGACGTTGCGTCAATTTTTACCATCGCGTTCTACTCGACATATCACGTGTTTTTCAACAAATAACGCTTATAAACTACACCAAATCCTTTTTGGTTTTGGGATCTACATTATTTCACTACTAACTCGAAGTCATCCCTATTGTCGGCGTCGAGGATTCTTGGTCGAGTATTCCCTTTGGATCCGTGTAAAGTAAAGACCATATCGTCATCTGTTTGAGCGTCATCTGAACGGCTCGTGATCGTTGTTAACTGGTACTTCGTCGCTGTGATTAAGGAAAATAGTAAGAAAGTGATTAAAGTTTAAGGATATAAATTAAATGCAACAATTTATAGTGATAAACCCGCGGGCGCAGCTCCAGGGTTTATACAATGTGACTTCAAGTTGAGCGGGTTCATATTATTATGTAAATTAAGAGGGGGGGTCACCCCTCGTATTATGAAAAGCAGTAAGAATTTGAGATGAGTTTGCCAGGCTTGCCACGACGTGTACCACTACCAATGGGTCCAAAAATTATATGCGCTCAGATAATGTCCGACCATATTATTATGTCCGTTGTGTTTTTCGGTCTGAATGCACATTTTGGCTCACCTTAAATCGTCCAACCGATAAGGGACACTGCCAAAATGCCTTTTTTTCGTGCTAACATTACCGCAAGATATCATGATCTATTGCTCCGCAACTATAGTTGTGACGATGTCCAACATAAACTTCAGCTGTAACCAACCTGGCTCCAAGGGATATATCCTTTCACCCCAATCGTCGATATCATCTTCCAAAACTTTGGTAGTGTACCACGTATCCTCACCGTCCTTCTTTACTCGGAACTAAAGGAACATTGAATTCAGTTTCGGAGGTAATTTTCAAATTTATCACGAGAAATAAATTTTAGGTATGTGTAAAGAACAGAACGTCAGAATAACTCACAGAATTTCCCCAAAATAGAGTTTTTTTGGGCTGAAATGTTACTGCAACAATCACACAGATTTCCTATCAGATAAGAGAGGAGGAATATTGAATTTCTATCTACAAACTACAGTACAGAATTGCCGTAGTCTGTTCAGCCATGTCAATAAGAGCTAGCACCATTTCATCCCGTTTTGGAAACTGGACTTAATAATATGATTTTATTATTGTACCTGTGATACGCGCCATCCGTCATCACCCCTGACTTGGATCCAGACAGACGTTGGGATGCCAACGTCCCTCTCGTACATTGACATCGTATCTTCTTGTCCTACTTCCCTTTAATCAGGGGAGGGGTAGTTAGCAAAGGCCAGGGCATGTTCCATCAATTTGAGAGTGGATTTATTGCCATTTTACTTACTTATATAGGAGCATCGGTGCAAAATTATTTATGGGAGTTTAAATTATAATTTAGGGCATATGATTATACCTAAACAAGTTTGAATTCCATATCTCAATTCATGTGGCCAAAATTATTGGCACGATAAATGCATTAAGTACGGACGATATTGTGTGTCATCACGGAAGTGTATTAATTTGAAACTAATACCAATTAATCAATTAAAATAGTGCGTCTTCTTCAACTTTTTAACTTACCCGCGCCCAATGAGGTTGACAGTCTCGGTTCTAAGATTAGAATCACCGATCAGTTGCATAGCGACGCCGCTGAACGACTCAGAATGTTTTTCGTCGGAAGTAACATAAAACAACTCATATCCAATACCAGGGGCTCTTCCATGAACACGTTTTTGTATTCTTAAGAACACTGTCACCCGATATTTTTGGGTAGTTACGAACACTCTCCAAAAATTTTGTCCATGAAACTCGGACCCTTGTTCGTAAGTGCATTGATTTACGAGTACTCTTGGACATTTAAGAGTACTCCTAGAACCCTTCGTAAGTGTGCGTGATTCACTGCTTTTGAGTCCGTGACCCCTCACGTTAGTGTTCGTAAGTCAGAATTCACTCGTAAGTGTACTCGTAAAAGTGTGCCAAGTTACGAAAAATCTTACGACCACTCGAGAGGGGTCTTACGAATACTCTTAGCTGCTCTCACTGAAATGAGCGTGTACCAACTCGTATATGACATTGAATAAATAAAGCTGAATTGTCGATTTTTTCGAATGGAAATAAATAAAAGCATCCTTTCAGACTGTTGCACTCTTGTTTACAATGTAAACAAGAGTGTAACAGTCTGAAAGGATGCTTTTATTTATTTCCATTCGAAAAAATCGACAATTCAGCTTTATTTATATAGTGACAAGTGAATGTAAACTTTACATTCACTTGTCACTATATAACAAATCTTCAAGTTCACTGATAGTGATTCATTTTGAGTAATTGGTACATGCTTTCTTCTCCTTGCAATAGCTTTTCAGTACTTATCAATCGATGACGTAATACAAGATTGATCTATCGAGCCACCGATGATTATTCACACGTATTCCATAATTTTGAGGCTAAGTAAGTAAGTATGGAGAATTGGAGAAGGGAATAAAACTCCTTAGTCCTTATGCTAGAAATGTACAGCATCGCTCAAGCAGAAAACGACTTTATCGATCGTCTACGTAGCACAATCAAGTGAAAGGAAGCATGAAATTAAATTAAACAAAAAGTTGTACCAACCGAATTCATGATTTGTGCTTTATACCAATTACCAAATCATTAATGACAATTTACCATCTCATCATGCTGTGTACATACAAATACTAAAGTAATTTAAGATGAGACTAGTGTCAAAAATGTCTGACGCACTTACTTCATATCGGTTTAGACCCTCGCCCTATAACGGGCTCGGGTTAAAACTGGATACATCCCTCGGGAAGTTTCCCAAAATGGTCCCGATAGGCCCGTGTCTATGTATTGTAATATAGCAATATGGCTATGAAAAAAACTCGATCAAATAGTCTGTGATTCAATTCAATTTAAAAGATACGGTAAATGAGAAAAGAATCTGAAAAAAAAGGTATATGGGTAAAAGGGTAAAGGTATTAGGTAAATAAAGAGGGTAAATAAGGTACACAGCACACTGAAAGAAAAAGAGAACTCAAAGCAGCTTGACGCGGTTCCAAACAGCAAACTATACACAAACCAACACTGAAATAGGTAATGAAATCGCTACTCAATTCATAGTACGAAACACTGAAACATTGATACAACAACAAGTTTCCATATAAGGAATAATGAGGTGCCAAGGTACGAGAGGAGGAGAGCATCCCGCTCTCAAATCCGCGTGAAATACCTACACCTATTGGTTGGTGTTCATTACACGTGACATTGTCACATGTTTAGAGAGTATTCGTAAATCAATGTTCGTGGACAGTGAGCGTGATATTTCAGGATCATTCAAACAGGGTCCGAGTGTTTCATGGACACTTTTGGAGAGTATTCGTAAATCGGGTACCATGTTCGTAGGAGTTACGAGTACTCTTAGGCGATTATTTCATGGAAGAGCTCCAGCTTGTAGTTCTGGGTTTGTGGCGGGGGTTGTGACAGTTAAACACTTCAATTTGCAAATGATTATCACATTCTCTGTTAAAATGATATCGAAATCATACATCAAAATGTGTACTTAAAATGTAACCTTCGACATTTGAAATAAGAAGCAAGGTCACCAATATCACGCTTCCAGTTCCGTAAGAGTAAGACATGTCTCTCTGAAATAAGTATTGGTAAATAAATATAAAGAATGAAAACGAATTTTCTAGTATTTCGGGAAATGTTGAGACTGACCCCAGTCCCCTGACTTATCAGCCACCATTTTTGAGCAAAATCTTATTTATGCAAACCGCCAATTCGGCGCCTATTACTTTTTATAGGCGCCGATTTTTGTCACCGCTTGCAGGCGACGACATTGAATATTTTTCAAATTATCGGCGATAAACGGCTCCTATAGGCGCCGATAAGCACATATACACCGCTTTTCAGCGCTTTCGGCGCTTTTCGACCGCTTATAAGCGCCGATGATTATACCGCCTATAGGATTAAGCGCCATATAGGGGCTGATGCTGATTTTTGATCTTGGGTATCGGCGCCTATAAGCGCCTATTGGCGCTGATTTTGATTTTTTGCAATCTGCGTTCTTTCTCCTTTTTTGGGCGCCTATAGGCGCCGATAAATTACCTTAGGAGGTGTATTTATGAGTAAAATTTTGATGTTAACAAATTTGGTAAGGTGCAATTTGGATTTTTGGGATCTATCACACGCCATTACTCTATTTAACATAATATGATAATGAAGTCATTTGAACTGTCATGGTGTGTGAAAAATGGGGATTTTTCCGAAAAATCCCCAAAATTACAACCTCCCTAAATAGACCTTCTAAGGTAAACTTGAAGCAGTCCTAAATTGGCACACGCTGTCGTCTCACGGTATGTCTCCCATATAAACGGATTTAGGTTAACCATAACCCTGATCCAAATCTTTTCCAAAACCCAAATAATTTCGTCGTTCAAATGGGAGACATACCGAGATAAAACGGCGCACGCCAATTTAGGACTGTTCAAATTCATCGGCGTCTATAAGTGCCTAGAGAATTTAGGCCAAGCTGCCGACTGCCGAATCAGCGGTTTGCATTTAAGGGGGGGGGGGGGTGATCACGCCAAATTTTTTGAGACAATGGTTGAACCAAAAGGAATAACTCGTGGGCCAACTATTTAGCCGGGTTTGGTACCCCCAGACCCACTAGCGCCAAAAGTGCGCTAAAAATAAGCGCATTTTTCAAAAGCGACTAAGACGAGATCTAAGGTGTACAATCGAAAGATAATCGTCCCCTGAGTTACCATAAAAATTGAAGTCGATATAGAAATTGACGAAAAACGTATGCCCATATATGGGCATACCAGTGACCAGGATGTTAATTGTTAAATACGTGAAAAAATCGCCAAAAAGTACGACGTATTGGCCTCTGTAGAAAAAACCGCGTATTTTTCTCACAATACGTGGCTTAAAGATTACAACACGGATTCTGAATAGGTGTTGTTAAATACGGGAAAAAGTACGCGCGCATACGCTTCCAAATATAATGAAACGATTGTATCGTAAACATTAGGAATAGGAGTGCGCGCGGCGCGCGCGACCAAAACATGGCAATACAGTTAATTCGAAGTTTAAGCAAAATTTCAAAGATGAAGGAGAAAAAATACGGAAGTTTCTGCCAAAGTGCCAAAAATAGGCATTGTACTTTTTGCCGTATTTTTAAAACATACGCATTTAACAACCTTGTGGGCATACACGCGTCGCACAAGCCTATCTTTGCCCATAACTTGGCCAAATATCAATATTTTTGAATGAGACCAACTTTATCCGATTAATGGCAATGAATAACGTTTTCTCAATCTCTGCAAGTTTGGGGTTGATTGCCACTAAAATGGCTATTTGAGTCTAAAAACCACAAAATCACCATTTTCTCAGTTCGCATTTTTTCAAGGTGTACTTTACTCAAACGCTTATAACTTCGGCAGTGATTGATATTTTTGTATAATTCTTTTTACGTGAAACATTGAAACAAGAAAAATTCGCAAGAAACAAAAGCGCCAGATTTTTTATTAATAGGCCTCAAAAATTTTGGCGCCAAAAGCGCTAAATTTTGCCAAAATTTCGGCGCTTTTGGCGCCAAAAATGATGTTTGACCAAGTTATGGGCAAAATAGGCTTGTGCGACGCGTGTATGCCCATATATGGACATACGCTTTTCGCCATAACTCGGCCATTTTTGAGATATCATCTTCAATTTTTATGGTAACTCAGGGACCATTATCTACCGATTGCACACTCAGATCCCGTCCAAGTCTCTTGATAAATGCACTCATTTTCGGCGCACTTTTGGCGGAGAGAAACGTTTTCTGCAAACCATAAATAAACGTATATTCATCGTTTATTTGAGGTTTCTTTATATTGTGGTCCCAATAGAAAATTCATATCCTGCACCATAGAAAAGTGTTTTAAACTTTTATCATTGGTTTCATATAAAAGTTTGGTTGAACCTAAATTAAATGTATCCGAAACGCTCAAAAAAATTTGCCAAAAGGTCACTTATAGTTAACAAGTTCCCTTAACGTAACTAACATAGTTAACAAAGTTCGTTACAGTTTCCCTTCAGAAGTCGCTTAGTTAACAACTTCTTACAGTTCCTTCATAGTTAACAAGTTCGTTACAGTTCCTTGGTATAGTTAACAAGGTTCTTCTGTGCCACAAGGTCACTTACCAGTTAACAAGTTCCTTTACGTAACTAACTTATAGTTAACAAAGTTCGTTACAGTTCCCTTCAAGTCAGCTTATAGTTAACAAGCTTCTTCTATGCCACAAGGTAACTTATAGTTAAGTTTCCTTCTGCAACCAACTTATAGTTAACAAGTTTGTCACAGTTCCTTCAGAGGTTGCTTATAGTTAACAAGCTTCCTCTATGCCCACGAAACTGAAAGGTAAAATAGCTCCGGACCGCCCTTATATACAACTCGTCTGTGGCTCATAACACGTGAAATGCTGCGTCAAGGTCCGTGGACAGTCGTGTGTGCTAAAAATAGCCTAATCTAGATTCAAATGTTACGCCCATACGTTAAGTATTGACAGCCAAACTGCCAGTATCCTTTTCACTATCAAATGGGAGCAAAAAAGCAGCATATACAGGAATACATAATTAGCTAAAAATAGAAACAGTTGCACACGCCCATGAACACCAAAGGAATGTGTATAACAAGATACTTAATGCCCGATTACGTAATCTGTTAATAAATATCATGATCACATACGCAGTCAAATGTGCAATCTAAAAATAGCACATGTTTCGTTTATCTACTTCAAATGCCATACTTCACCTTACAACATCTTTATGACATGGCTGAACAGACTACGGCAATTCTGTACTGTAGTTTGTAGATAAAAATTAAATATTCCTCCTTTCTGATAGGAAATCTGTGTGATTGTTGCAGTTACATTTCAGCCCAAAAAAAACTCTATTTTGGGGAATTCTGTGAGTTATTCTGAATTAATGTTATTTATACATCGCTAAATTTGATTTTTCGCGATGAATATGATAACGACCTTCGAAACTGGATTCAATTTTCTTTTAGTTTCGAGTAAAGAAGGAAGGTGAGGATACGTGGTACACTACGAAAGTTTTGGAAGATGATATCGACGATTGGGGTGAAAGGATATATCCCTTGGAGCCAGGTTGGTTACAGCTGAAGTTTATGTTGGACATCGTCACAACTATAGAGTAAATTCGTGGAGCAATAGATCATGATATCCTGCGGTAATGTCAGCACGAAAAAAAGGCATTTTGGCAGTGTTCTTATCGTTCGGATGATTTAAGGTGGGCCAAAATGTGTATTCAGACCGAAAAACACAACGGAAATTATAATATGGTCGGACATTATCTGAGCGCATATAATTTTTGGACCCCATTGGTAGTGGTACACGTCCTGGCAAGCCTGGCAAACTCATCTCAAATTCTAACTGCTTTTCATAATACGAGGGGTGACCCCCTCCCCTCCCCCCCCCCCTCTTAATTAACATACAGTAATATGAACGCGCTCAACTTGAAGTCACATTGTATAAACCCCGGAGCTGCGCCCGCGGGTTTATCACTATAAATTGTGGCATTCAATTTATATCCTTAAACTTTAATCACTTTCTTACTATTTTCCTTAATCACAGCGACGAAGTACCAGTTACTGTTAACAACGATCACGAGCCGTTCAGATGACGCTCAAACAGATGACGATATGGTCTTTACTTTACACGGATCCAAAGGGAATACTCGACCAAGAATCCTCGACGCCGACAATAGGGATGATTTCGAGTTAGTAGTGAAATAATGTAGATCCCAAAACCAAAAAGGATTTGGTGTGATTTATAAGCGTTATTTGTTAAAAAAACACGTGATATGTCGAGTAGAACGCGATGGTAAAAATTGACGCAACGTCACTTCAAAATATATGAGATACAAAGTGATGGTTCAAAAAAGTGACGTCGAGGCAGTTTTATCCGTTGCGTTCTTTTTTTCAACGCACCTTAGAGTTGAAAAAAGGCGTGTATCTCGATGAAAAATCGTTATAAACCAATAATGCATATTATGGATTTCTGAAAGCTCGATAAATTTGCTTACTCCTATTGGAAAATTTTTAGAGATATTAGGGCGTTCGGAAATGATTGTCACTACAGGCATAAAATGACAAATATGACCAATTATGTCAAAATTTCGACATATTCGAGTACAAGGGTCTCTACCAGACTGAATTGCAAATTTTCAGTGTTAACGAAGATTTTTGAGTGGGTCATCTAGCTAGTTTTTTGATTGTTTTCAGGTGCTCCGCTGTATGGCGAATTCTACATCTTCTAGGCCACGTTTTTATGGTCCGATTTCACTATTCAGGACATATTCAGGACATATTCAGGGCGTTCAGGTCCAAAACTAAAGAATAGGATGATTGGTTGACATTTGGGGCAAATTTCTGTACAATTTAGCCCTGTATGATTGATAAAGATTAGAGCTAAATGTGGCAAATTTAACAGTTTAGTAACCGATAATGCAGTACACATCTTGCACAAACGTTTCTGAAGTTAAGACAATAACTCAAAATCTTAAAAATGGTTGTCCCGTGTACGGAAGGGTCTGAACTAATAGCCTAACACGATAACCGAACATATCAAGTTATTTAAATGTTATATCTCTGGGCAATTGTCAGAGCAAAAGTTGCAATTGCCCTATCTGGACCATATCTTTTTTGAGGTCAAAGCACCCCCTTAAGATTATTTCCACTCGACGAAAAACAGTTCATTTGTTCCAGTAAACATCCACGTGTGCTGCAACAGCCTCATTTTGATCATCTCGCACTTCCTGGGTCCTTTGATAGCGTGTTTTCTTTGACAACGAAATTTGTGGTCAGTTTCGTACAGTGGAGCAAAAAATTAGAAATTTGAATCCGCCGTAGAATGGGCTAAGAAAACTTAGTTATCAGTAAAACCCGATCATCTTAATCCAAAAATGTCGGAAAAAAACGAATATCACATCAAAAAGTCACTCCCGACAGCTGTTTCTCCAGAAAATTGCAAGTGACAATCTTTTCCGAACGCACTATTATTTCCTCCCCTTTTTTGGTGAAAAATGCGCTCGATAAAGGGAAAGAAAATTTCGCTGAATTGATGACGCCATAATTGCGTAAGAATGACGTCATCAGTTAACTTCTCAGAACAGTAGTCATGAACTGACTATGTACTGATGATATACTGACCAGTTTTCATGTACTGACCAGTATTTATGTACTGACCAGTATTCATGTACTGACCAGTATTCATGTACTGACCAGAATTCATGTACTAACCAGTATTCATGTACTGACCTTGTACTGACAAGTAGTCATTTAATAAATGGGTTTAATTTCCCATTGGCACGATTGATGATATTATGATGGGTCATAATATTGTATCATGGAGGGCAATTATTTCCCCCCTGCGATCGATGATTCGATTTCCATGATAACCCAGCCCTCGCCCAGAAACCGGGCTACCGATGAGTTTATTTTCTACGACACTGACATCGGCGATCTTGACTGTATTGAAGTGGAACTTATAGGAGCAAATGGGTGGAAAGTCAATAAGATTAGTACGTTTGACAGGAGTTCTACTGATATGAATTTCTATAGTATCTCACGCTTTCGAACACGGACAAAGCTCATTTGCAATTTTGCTATTTGATATGTATGGTCGAATTTATTCGTCAAGGAACTTTAATTCAAATACTAAAATGACTATTTTCTATTATTTTCATACAATTCCTAGATTGAAGTTGAGATAGGACAGGCTCAGAGGGTGTACACAACTGAGTCTCTCGAAACTTGGCTCGATGATAATGACGATAAAAAGTTCTGTGATCTCTTGGTTCAAGGTTCGTCGAAGTTATTTTTGCTTTCCTTTTTGTTGATTTTCTTCAATTCATATTGATAGCCAATGTTGAGGGTACTTGTTGGCATGTATCAATTTGTAGTATTGCACTCCTGCAGTATTGCGCTAATATAGGCTTAGAGTCATGACACTACACGCCCCCCCCTCTTAGGGGGGGGGGGGAAGGCTAGGCCACCCTAGTTTTCAAAAGGCCCCCTCTAGAAAAATCTTAGGGGGGCCTCGGCCCTACCTAGGATTTTCTCAAAAATTTGAACATCGAAAGGAAGTTGACATTAATGTCAGTCAGACAGAAATTTTCCTGAAGTTCCCTTTTTTAGAGTTAAATCAATCAATAAAACATGATTTCAGTAATTGTATCTTTATGCAAATTGCAAAATAGTGAAAATTAGGGCTATGAAAAATGAAAATTTTCTTATGAAAATTTTGGCCCCCTTTCGTTTTCAAAAGCCCCCCCCCCCTAAATTCATTAAAAAATCTAGGGGGCATTGGCCAAGGCCACCACTAGCTCGAAAAAGTGTGTAATAACATGCTTAGAGCATGACTGGGAAGTTATCGCACGAGGAACAGGCCGAGTGCCACAATATCAAATTTTTGCACGAGGAAAAGCCGAGAGCAGTTATTTAATTAGCTTCATGACCATTTACCATGCTCTTAGTGTGTTAGCCAATGTGAGGAATGCAATATTACTTATTATTGCACGCCTACAAGTACCCTCAAAATCTATGTAAAGTGCTGTTGGAACAGAACTCAAGATCTTTCGATCCTGTGCCCAGATCGATGCCACTATACCACTGACCCATAGGCTAACTTGGAGTGTATGTAATTTAAAATGGACGTTTTGTAGAATTCAGGTAATTTGAAATTCAAGTCTATAGACCGAATTCTCGACTTAGCTTGATTAAAACAAGCCACAAAGCAATAGAAAACATGGTTTTAGGTCCTTATGACATATTTAGCACGTGAGTTCAAGTGGATAATTTGTAGAAATTAGAGAAATCACTATGTGAACGATTTTAACGAATGATTTCCATGTTTGATGATTAATAAAGTTTATTTTGACCATAACAGCATAATAATTCTCTTACTATTAAGAATTGGCGCCCCTGTGACTCTGTGAGGGATTGCGATGAAGGCCGCTTGCGGTTTGTCACAGATCACTAACAAATAACACCGTAAACGTTATTTATTGATGTATTTATTTATGTATTTATGTAATAGAGTAAAGCACTTTTAACCGCAGACGCGTGTGACTGTAAAACGTCAATCACCGGGGACAGCTGGAAACTTACAGGTGTCATGTACGACATTGATAGATCCGATGTCAGCGCCGTGCGACCAGATCAAGTGGCGTAAGTAACAAATATTTTTTTCTCGGTATATCAATATGGACTTATCATGTTATCAATATTCGGGCGATTCAAACCCTCGCACTATAAAGGCGTTCAATCCGGACGAGGGTCGTTAGAACGAAGTGTAAGGAAATACTGTTGTATTCCTTGCACTCGGGTCTCACTATATGGGCAATGGTCATTTGGTGGGGTATGCTAATAGTGGAGAGTAATACAATTTTGGAATGTAAGCTAAGTTGCTTACCTTCCAAAAGTATATTACTTCCAAAAAGGTTTTTCCTCCCTTAAGCAGAACGTATAATCCTCCCAGTAAATATGAACTAAATTTTCAACTAGTGAAGGAGAAATGTGAATGCGCAACCCTCACTTATACACCCTCCACTGATACACCCTCCACTGATACACCCTCCACTGATACACCCTCCACTTATACACCCTCCACTGATACACCCTCCACTGATACACCCTCCACTGATACACCCTCCACTGATACACCCTCCACTGATACACCCTCCACTGATACACCCTCCACTGATACACCCTCACTCTGATACACCCTCCACTGATACACCTCCACTGATACACCCTCCACTGATACACCCTCCACTGATACACCCTCCACTGATACCCTCCACTGATACACCCTCCACTGATACACACCCTCCACTGATACACCTCCACTGATACACCCTCCACTGATACACCCTCCACTGATACACCCTCCACTGATACCCTCCACTGATACACCTCCACTGATACACCTCCACTGATACACCCTCCACTGATACACCCTCCACTGATACACCTCCATCCACTGATACACCCTCCACTGATACACCCTCCACTGATACACCCTCCACTGATACACCCTCCACTGATACACCTCCCTCCACTGATACACCCTCCACTGATACACCCTCCACTGATACACCCTCCACTGATACACCCTCCACTGATACACCCTCCACTGATACCCTCCACTGATACACCCTCCACTGATACACCTCCACTGATACACCTCCACTGATACACCCTCCACTGATACACCCTCCACCAACTGATACACCCTCCACTGATACACCCCTCCACACCCTCCACTGATACACCCTCCACTGATACACCCTCCACTGATACACCCTCCACTGATACACCCTCCACTGATACACCCTCCTGACACCCTCCACTGATACACCCTCCACTGATACACCCTCCACTGATACACCCCTCCACTACCCTCCATACACCCTCCACTGATACCCCATCCACTGATACACCCTCCACTGATACACCCTCCACTGATACACCCTCCACTGATACACCCTCCACTGATACACCCTCCACTGATGCACCCTCCACTGATACACCCTCCACTGATACACCCTCCACTGATACACCCTCCACTGATACACCCTCCACTGTTACACCCTCCACTGATACACCCTCCACTGATACACTCTCCACTGATACACTCTCCACTGATACACCCTCCACTGATACACCCTCCACTGATACTCCCTCCACTGATACACCCTCCACTGATACACCCTCACTATAATACACCCTCCACTGATACACCCTCCACTGATACACCCTCCACTGATACACCCTCCACTGATACACTCTCCACTGATACACCCTCCACTGATACACCTCCACTGATACACCCCTCCACTGACACCTCCACTGATACACCCTCCACTGATACACCCTCCACTGATACACCCTCCACTGATACACCCTCCACTGATACACCCTCCACTGATACACCCTCCACACACCCTGATACACCCTCCACTGATACACCCTCCACTGATACACCCTCCACTGATCCACACCCTCCACTGATACACCCTCCACTGATACACCCTCCACTGATACACCCTCCACCACCCTCCACTGATACACCCTCCACTGATACACCCTCCACTGATACACCCTCCACTGCACCACTGATACACCCTCCACTGATACACCCTCCACTGATACACCCTCCACTAATACACCCTCCACTGCACTGATACACCCTCCACTGATACACCCTCCACTGATACACCCTCCACTGATACACCCTCCACTGATACACCCTCCACTGATACACCCTCCACTGATACACCCTCCACTGATACACCCTCCACTGATACACCCTCCACTGATACACCCTCCACTGATACACCCTCCACTGATACACTCTCCACTGACACACCCTCCACTGATACACCCTCCACTGATACACCCTCACTATAATACACCCTCCACTGATACACCCTCCACTGATACACCCTCCACTGATACACCCTCCACTGATACACCCTCCACTGATACACCCTCCACTGATACACCCTCCACTGATACACCCTCCACTGATACACCCTCCACTGATACACCCTCCACTGATACACCCTCCACTAATACACCCTCCACTGCACTGATACACCCTCCACTGATACACCCTCCACTGATACACCCTCCACTGACACCCTCCACCACTGATACACCCTCCACTGATACACCCTCCACTGATACACCCTCCACTGATACACCCTCCACTGATACACCCTCCACTGATACACCCTCCACTGATACACCCTCCACTGATACACCCTCCACTGATACACCCTCCACTGATACACCCTCCACTGATACACCCTCCACTGATACACCCTCCACTGATACACCCTCCACTGATACACCCTCCACTGATACACCCTCCACTGATACACCCTCCACTGATACACCTCCACTGATACACCTCCACTGATACACCCTCCACTGATACACCCTCCACTGATAAACCCTCCACTGATACACCCTCCACTGATACACCCTCCACTGATACACCCTCCACACCCTCCACTGATACACCCTCCACTGATACACCCTGATAAACCCTCCACTGATACACCCTCCACTGATACACCCTCCACTGATACACCCTCCACTGACACCCTCCACTGATACACCCTCCACTGATACACCCTCCACTGATACACCCTCCACTGATACACCCTCCACTGATACACCCTCCACTGATACACCATCCACTGATACACCCTCCACTGATACACCCTCCACTGATACACCCTCCACTGATACACCCTCCACTGATACACCCTCCACTGATACACCCTCCACTAATACACCCTCCACTGATACACCCTCCACTGATACACCCTCCACTGATACACCCTCCACTGATACCCCCCCACTGATACACCCTCCACTGATACACCCTCCACTGATACACCCTCCACTAAAACACCATCCACTGATACACCCTCCACTGATACACCCTCCACTGATACACTCTCCACTGATACACCCTCCACTGATACACTCTCCACTGATACACCCTCCACTGATACACCCTCCTCCACCTTCCACTAATACCCTCCATTGACACCCTCCACTGATACACCCTCCACTGATACACCCTCCACTGATACACCCTCCACTGATACACCCTCCACTGATACACCCTCCACTGATACACCCTCCACTGATACACCCTCCACTGATACACCTCCACTGATACACCCTCCACTGATACACCCTCCACTGATACATCCTCCACTGATACACCCCTCCACTGATACACCCTCCACTGATACACCCTCCACTGATACACCCTCCACTGATACACCCTCCACTGACACCCTCCACTGATACTACACCCTCCACTGATACACCCTCCACTGATACACCCTCCACTGATACACCCTCCACTGATACACCCTCCACTGATACACCCTCCACTGATACACCCTCCACTGATACACCCTCCACTGATACACCCTCCATTGATACACCCTCCACTGATACACCCTCCATTGATACACCCTCCAATGATACACCCTTCTCTGGAGCGTATATCAGCTTACCCACAGGTCCCTTAGAAATTGAACAATGGTCAATCAGCTGCGCGCGAGTTGTCTGTTAACTCGCGTGCTGATAGAATTTGAGTGATTGATCCCTATTCCCCCAGATCGCAGACTGTTTCCAACAGTGGAGGTAAGGTCGATCAGTCCTCCCAGTTTATGGTGTCAGAGACTGTAGAAGAATCAGCCTCATTTTCACACACATACGGGACATCCATTACCGTCGGAACCCAGTTCGAGGCAGGCATCCCTGAAGTGGCTGAATCCAAAGTTTCAACGTCAATCACAGCTTCAGCTAATTTCATTGTTTTGGACACCACAGTGTCCAAAACCCTTTTATCGACCTTTAACCCCCCCCCACCCCGATTTACCTGCAAAAGGGTTGTCCAGACGGGCCAAAATTCCCTCACCCAAACGGAACAGTGCACAAGTGCCCCGTGAGTGGAGGGGGTTTTAACGAAGTCGGAAGGCCCGGGGGGCGAAAAATAAATTTGGGTTTTTTTAAAAAAAAAATTTTAAAAAAGGTTTTTTTATTTTGCAGGGGGAAAAAATTTTTTTTTTAAAAAAGAATTTAATGCGAAAAAAATAAATTTAAAATTTGGAAGCCCC
>WFMF01000953.1:0-22358 GCA_011033025.1 Beroe forskalii | reverse complement strand
GTTTATCAATGACCATATAATGCCTTGATTTGTCACTTGATTTGTCCTGCAAAAACAAGAATGAAGTTGGATCTAATGACTGTTCCACGAAATATTTCCTTGTGTTTCAGTTCCCCACTGACGAATACAACATGTTGAAATGTATTTTCGCGCTGATTGGAGACGCTGTCATCTACTTCCTTCTCGCCCTCTACATAGAGGTACCTCACCACGTTCAACTATTCTACTATCCTAGCCCTCTACATAGAAGTATCTCACCACTTTAAACTTTTTTTGGGGGGGGGAGCAATCCCATGAACCCCCGCTCTACATAGAGGTACCTTACCATGTACAACAGCTATTTTACTATTCTAGCCCTCTACATTGAGGTATTTTTGCCACTTACAACTATTCTCTTTTTTAGCGCTCTGTATCATAGTCGGGAGGGGAGTAACCCCATGAACCCCCGTGGATATCGAAAAATAGAAATAATGAGGTTACATTTTTGGGGTTGCCCCTACCTCCCGACTTTATTGCAGAGCGCTAGACGCGCCTCAAAGTGCTAAGAAGACTGGCGTTAGGCCACAGTAGGAAACAGACATATGCCCTTCATTCAAACCGCCTGGGCATCTACTTAAGGGTCTCACTTATTTTACTTAAGTTATATCTGATTTCAGGGCGGTTTTCTCTGATTTCAGGGCTTGTTTTCCGATTTTTCTGATTTCAGGGCGTGTTTCCGGGCCGGTACGGAGTTCCTAAGCCCTGGCACTTCCCGCTACAGTTCCTATTCTGGTGCAGACACCCCTCACCCAAGGGCAAAGTCCAGGATAACGCCTTCGAGTTGCCTGGTACGTGGCTAGTTGTTATGCGAACTTTATAAATCATGGTGTTGTTTACAGTCTTGTTCCCCAACTATTGCCCGTCACAACTTTTTCACTTATTTTTCTAAATCTGCATGCAATTTTTACCACCCTGTATAGGTCATTGGTTTAACCCCACATAATAATACGACTGCTTCTGGAAACGTAGTAGTCTCCTCTTACCTGGCCACACTGCGGATATTGAGCAACCTCCAGAGCAGCTTACTTGTGGGATATCCGTGACAAACCTCACCAAGAAGTACAAGGGAATGGACACCCTGGCACTATCCGGGCTGTCACTGGACTTGTACGAGAACCAGGTACTAATGTGATACATTAGGTACTCATTAGGTACTCATTAGGTACTCATTAGGTACTCATTAGGTACTCATTAGGTACTCATTAGGTACTCATTAGGTACTCATTAGGTACTCATTAGGTACTCATTAGGAACTCATTAGGTACTCATTAGGTACTCATTAGGGTACTTATTAGGTACTCATTAGGTACTCGTAGGTACTCATTAGGTACTCATTAGGTACTCATTAGGTACTCATTTAGGTACTCATTAGGTATTCATTAGGTACTCATTAAAAGGTACTCATTAGGTACTCATTGGGGTACTCATTAGGTACTCATTAGGTACTCATTAGGTACTCATTAGGTACTCATTAGGTACTCATTAGGTACTCATTAGGTACTCATTAGGTACAAACCTCACTAACAAACCTTACTAAGAAATACAAGGGAATGGACACCCTGGCGCTATCCGGGCTATCTACTACTAAACGGGGGATGGATCCACGAGAGATCCAAACAGAGCCCCCAGCACAGGACCTCCACAGGAAAGGTCCTGTTGCTAGGCTGTGGATGGAACGAGTCCCGTACTCCCAGGAGGACCAAGGTGAGGCCAACATGGTTACGGGAAGGGAATTCCTGCCCAGTGTTGGTGATCCGGGTACCAGAGTCGGGTCCTCCCCAGGTCAGGACCCGTGGTACCCGCTAAACTGGATCTTCCTGTCCCGCAAGACCAGGAGGATCCCCAAGGTTAGTTTGCTGCAGGATCGTTGTCGGCTTTTCTAGGTTCCAGTCGCCCAGTCCTATGAGCGTAGCTAACAATCCTGTTTATCTTGAACTTTGTCGAAGATGTCGGTCCCTGAGCAGTAGTAGGTACCAGAAGAACTCCGCCCTAATACTGCCTTAGGACAGGGCACATTCCGAGAAATGTGACACCGTCTCTTCTTCACTCAGGCAGAGGACAAGTTGTATTCACAGCAGGGTTCAGTTTCTTGAGGTGTGGTTGGGGCTGCGTGGCCAGTCAGAAGTTGAGTGGCCACTCTCAGGTCCCTTCTACCCATGCTGCGCAGCTCCTTAGCAAATCTGTCCCTCCACATAATGCCGAACATTCTGGGAGGGTCAGCCTTAGAAGAGCTGGTTCAAGACCTCAAACGTCTTCCTCTAAGAGCCGCGTAACAGACGTTACGCGGAATGAGAGTAAGACACTGGTGGCGTTGTTGTTTTCATTGGCCGACCCAGCTTTCGCCGTAGGTCGGCCAACTCGTTTCCCTCAAAACCACTATGGGCCGGTATCCAGCTGAGTGTTACGTCATTGGATTGGCCCAGTGCGTTGAGAGTTTTTATCCTGAGGGCATCTTGTTCTGATAATCGTGCTGTTAATCGCATGGATAGCAGATTTACTGTCACAGTTTATCAAGATTTTGCTGTCCTTCAGTGCGTGTTCCTGTAAGATCCGGGCTATCCCTCGACTTATACGAGAACCAGGTACTAATGTGATACATTAGGTACTTATTAGGTACTCATAAGGTATTAATTAGGTACTCATTAGGTACTCATTAGGTACTCATTAGGTACTCATTAGGTACTCATTAGGTACTCATTAGGTACTCATTAGGTACTCATTAGGTACTCACTAGGTACTCATTAGGTACTCATTAGGTACTCACTAGGTACTCATTAGGTACTCATTAGGTACTCATTAGGTACTCATTAGGTACTCATTAGGTACTCATTAGGTACTCATTAGGTACTCATTAGGTACTCATTAGGTACTCATTAGGTAGTCATTAGGTACCCATTAGGTACTCATTAGGTACTCATTAGGTACTCATTAGGTACTCATTAGGTACTCATTAGGTACTCATTAGGTGCTCATTAGGTACCCATTAGGTACTCATTAGGTACTCACTAGGTACTCATTAGGTACTCATTAGGTACTCATTAGGTACTCATTAGGTACTCATTAGGTACTCATTAGGTACTCATTAGGTACTCATTAGGTACTCATTAGGTACTCATTAGGTACTCATTAGGTACTCATTAGGTACTCATTAGGTACTCATTAGGTACCCATTAGGTACTCATTAGGTACTCATTAGGTACTCATTAGGTACTCATTAGGTACTCATTAGGTACTCATTAGGTACTCATTAGGTACTCATTAGGTACTCATTAGGTACCCATTAGGTACCCATTAGGTTCTCATTAGGTTCTCATTAGGTACTCATTAGGTACTCATTAGGTGCTCATTAGGTACTCATTAGGTACTCATTAGGTGCTCATTAGGTACTCATTAGGTACTCATTAGGTACTCATTAGGTACTCATTAGGTACTCATAAGGTACTCATAAGGTACTCATTAGGTTCTCATTAGGTACTCATTAGGTACCCATCAGGTACTCATTAGGTACCCATTAGGTACTCCTTAGGTACTCATTAGGTACTCATTAGGTACTCATAAGGTACTCATTAGGTACTCATTAAGTACTCATTAGGTACTCATTAGGTACCCATTAGGTACCCATTAGGTACTCATTAGGTACTCATAAGGTACTCATTAGGTACTCACTAGGTACTCATTAGGTACTCATTAGGTACTCACTAGGTACTCATTAGGTACTCATTAGTTACTCATTAGGTACTCATTAGGTACATATCAGGTTCCCATTCGTAGATACTAAAAGCAGGAACTAGTGAAACCACTCCGAAACAAGCCGAAACAAGCGGAACGACCCGAAACCACCCCGAACCAACCCAAAAACCTTCCGAAACAAGCCGAAACAAGGCGAAACGAGCCGAAACAACCCGAAACAACCCGAAACAAGCGAAACAAGCGAAAACAACCCGAAACAAAGCGAATCAACCGAAACAACCCGAAACAAGCAGTTTTGCATTTTCCACTTGTTTTCGGCTTGTTTCGAGCTTGTTTCAGCTTGTTTCGGGTTGATTCGCTTGTTTCGGGTTGTTTCTGTTTCGCTTGGATACGACAGAAAACACGAAACAACCCGAATCAAGCCCGAATCAAGCCAATTTTTTACTAAAACCTGGAACAACCCGAAACAAGCCGAATCACCCCAAAACAAGCCGAATCACCCCGAAACAAGCCGAATCAACCCAAAACAAGCGACTCAACCCGAAAAAAGCGAAACAACCCGAAACAAGCGAATCAACTCGAAACAAGCAGTTTTGCATTTTCCACTTGTTTCGGCTTGTTTCGGGTTGATTCGCTTGTTTCGGCTTGTTTCGGGTTGATTCGCTTGTTTCGGCTTGTTTCGGCTTGTTTCGAGTAAATCAACCGAATCAAACGATTCAACCCGAATAAATATCGAAACGAGCCGAATCAATCTGAAGCCGGCCATGATCAATCCGGAATAAGTGTCAGAGTCAAGGTGAATCAACCCGTATAATTATGGGACATAACTAATAGGATATTTATTGATATTCAGTTTGTCAAGAAATATGTTCTTCTAGTCATCTAGCTATCTAGGCACTCTTAGAGATGTGTATACACAAATCTTATGAACTTATAATTGTATCTCCTTTTCATGATAGGCGACTTTATTACTCCAATCCCAACTCAGTCGGCTCATTTTACCTGTCAACTGTGAAACACTGCGTACACTGCACATATTTGTATATTATGCATATCCTGATCTCACAGATCTCTATTTTTCTATTTTCCCTTTCCAACTAACTATTTAGAGTTGACTGCGGATCCTTATTAGCACTTCCGTACTGTAGTATGTAGATAAAAATACTCTGGCTATCTCTTTTCACCATTCATCACCACCCTATTCTTGATAACTGATCAACTGTGTCTGACTGATAATTACATAATAACGTAATCACTCGAGATGTCGAATGTTTTCAGGTTCCTATCACTCGTTAACTCATTAAGGCACGGTACTTAACAGTCTTGTTTTGCTAACAGTCATCAAATTATGACAATTATGATCTTTCTCAATTCTCAAGCTGACAACAAAATGATACTAATGATGTCCTTATTCGTGGTAAAAATGATCATTTTAAATGCAACGTCATTAATCATTATATTTAATCATGTTATTCCCTTAATTTGCAACAAAATGAAATGCAACTCACAATTCGTAATGGAGAAAATTATTTGCGGGTCAGTTATCATTCATGTTTGACTATATAACTCATGAATTGGTGTTTAAAGTTATGACATTTACTAAAACTTATGGTCGTATTATCAGTATCATCGTCATCCGTGTTTTAGTCTCAAAATGACACGACTCCAATTCGGACAACACTCGAATCAATTCGGAAATTGTCCCAATCGATATCAATTCATTCAAGTTTACCGAGCGAATTTACTGGGCTACGTGGCATAGAGATGCCAATTTAGAGATGCTTCTCGAATTCTTGCATTTTCACATAAAGACATAGAGGTGGATAAGATGAACGTACGGTCGAATTACATGGCGATGGAGATAAGTGCACGGGCCGTATGAGCAATGAACTTACTGTACTGCAACGAAATGAAGGATTCTCACGCAACCAATGACATTCGCGACATTTCCTTACTGCCGCTGAACCTGCCAGGCATGTTGTGTACAAAAGCGCGAACAATAGGCGCAAGAATTTATACTGTCACTGACAGTGTCAGGGGCATATTGTTTAATGTGCGACTTATTATTTGTGTGCGATGCTACCCCTCGGCAAAAATCTTCCATCATTTCAAACAAATGTCAGATGTTTCGTTGTGAATTACATTATGATTGTTTTAATGAATCAGAATTTGCACATTCGGGCCCCAAGTAAAGTGATGCAATCATAACGTTGTTTTAAGAACGTTATGGGTCAAAAAGTGTTACCATGCATGGTTTCAAAGTTCAAAAGCACCTTTGCTCCTTTACTCTTTTATGGAGCTTGTGTGTGACTGCCCTTGGCTCCAACGTTTATGGGGTCTTCATTGGTCGAAAGTAACAGCTTGAGTAGTTTGCGGTAGGCTGTAGCCCCAGTTTGGAGGATTTTCTCTACAAGAATAAACAAATTCTTATGTTTTTACTACCTATTTCCTTATTTCTCTTGTAGATTAAAACCACCATATATGCAATTACCCGGCCACTGAGGATCTTTTTCTTTCTTGCATTTCAACTTATTTTACAATCTGATGCCTCTGCCCTATGATTTATGAAAATACATATCAGTAACGAGCTTGAACTTGGCCGTCGGGCTCGTACTTCGTAGCTCAAGCCGCCACAAGTCATTAATACATGTCATGTTCCTGAATCCTGATTTATGATTTTAAGTCAGACTCAGTGTTCAATCCATGTTAATAGTGATATGATAGTGCTGTTATTTCTCCAAACCCCGCTCTTGCATTGGATAGTCATTTTGCCACAAGAACTTTCTGTTCGTTTTTAAAAATTCTTTGAAGATTTATACTCAAACTTTCAACATTTCCTTTTCTAGAAGAGCAAATTTCTCAAAAGCTCCCGAGAATGAATAGGTATTGGATTTAAATGGATATATCGCAGTGAATTAATTGCCCAGAATGAAAATCTGCCCAAAATTCGCTCTCCAGGTATTATAAATTGATACACGTATGGATTGGGGATGCTATATTTGAGCGGGGCCGTGGAGTGTGGACACTAGACATATCCATGAGGAATTTAAATTCTTACTTGCACACAAGAAGTGAAATAGCCCATGTCAGTGTCAACTCTGCAACATGCTGGAGGATGGAAGTCAAGCTACTAATACAGTACTACAGTTATACAAACTTTTACCATGGGCTTTCCTTGAATTCACAGTTTATCGTGTTGATTCGCACCCCCGGAACGCGAGGTACCGCAGCTGCTAGTACTTTGTGCGCAGTTTTGGGAAACGCAGCAATTTTGCAACGGTATTGCCCCATTTCATGGACTAAACTTCAGATAGAGTGATCTAGAAGATGGCCATTCGATAGAGCACAGCACAGGGAGTTCAGTGGTGTAAAGATCATTGGAATAGGGCTTTCATGTCAGAAGTTTTGATCAATAACACCTCGCAGCAGAAAACAAGGTTTTCCAGTAGCGCCACGTTCAGCGATTCACTGTGAAGCTCAGGAACATGATATCGAAAATCTATGATCAACCTACACTGCAGAATTTTATCCTCTATCGATTTCTGAAGGTCCCAAGTCTCTATCTTCAAAAATGTGGATTTCTATAAAGAAAAACCCCGAGAGGGTGTAAAAAAGTACATTACTGTCTACGAGGGAGGTACCGCAGCACTGTTACGTGATAATAACCACTGCGCGCGTGTGCTGTGTGTGGTGGATGCGAGAGAGCAGACAAATCTTGTTCCCAGTCCGTTTCTGTGTGTTTGCTCGTGCGTGTGTTTGGCTTGTTACCGATTTCGCATGGTTTTCGCCTTTCTTTCAACCTTTACACGGGTCATTTTGTGGCTTGTATAGAAACTAGTATACTTTTGCTATTTTTCTATGTAACTACTAACTTTAGAAATGGACATTCAAACAGTGCACAACCTACAAATGCTACTCAAGGGCCCGTATGCAGAAATGAGGGATTCCCTTAAAATTGGGAAAAGGTCCAAAAGTTGTGATAATGCTTCAAATAAGGGAAATGCTCGAAAAGTCAGGGAAGAGTTTGCTTGAAGAGCCAGGGGCTTCTCTAAGGTAGTTCATTGTTCAGATGTGGAATATGAGTGAAGAGGGGTGTGTTTTGAGTAAATAGGGGTGGGATATGAGTAAATAGGGTGTGTTATGACTTGAAAGGGGTGGTATATGAGTGGAGAGGGGTGTATTATGAGTTGAGAGTGGTGTGTTATGAGTGGAGAGAGGTGTGTTATGAGTAGAAAGGGGTGTGTTATGAGTAGAAAGGGGTGTATTATGAGTGGATAGAGGTGTGTTATGAATGGAGAGGGGTGTGTTATTAATTGATAGGGGCGTGTTATGAGTGGATAAAGGTGTGTTATGAGTGGAGAAGGGTGTGTTATGAGTGGAGAGGGATGTGTAAAAGGGGGCGGGTTATAAGTAAATAGTGGTGTGTTATGATCGTTGAGAGTGGTGTCTTATGAGTGGAGAGGGGTGTGTTATGAGTTGATAGGGGCGTGTTATGAATGGAAAGAGGTGTGTTGTGAGTGAGAGAGGGGTGTGTTATGAGTTCTGCAGTCTTGTAATTAGCCCGTTTAGGCAATTAATTTGATTCCACTATCTTGTTAATCTAATTCATTGATTAAACCAAGGATATGGCAGGCATCAATTTGTCTCCTGTCGTAACGCCTAACTGCATTACTCAATATTACAAAATTGATTATGAACCAAAGTCTATTAATAGATTCAAAATTATACCATTTAATTTAATATCATTAAGTATCCAACGGATGATAAACTTGAAATGTTAAAAATTTAGTCCCACAATAAAAAGCAACAAAAAACACGTTTCTATGCTTGTTTTGTACAGTTTGATAGAGCACTTGGTAACATTCATTGTGATGTAATAGACTTCTGAAATTGTTTATATTATATATACCCATTTTAATCCATTTAATCCGTATAACATAATGTCTGAAAATAGGACGATTTCGATTGAATTCACGGCAAGGTAGGTGTTATTAGTCTATTTAGACTTACCCGTTATGACTGCAAACAATTCGTCACAAGAGGGAGTTAATATTGTCCGTAACAACACCAATAATACCTGACAGGTACTCCTCGCCATTCAGATCCTTCATGTTTCCCGGGGTGATTGTCATCTCGAAACCTGGCCCGTAGTCGCAGAAGTGTTTGTGATCAGGGATACTGTCAGGTATGGACTCTCCCAGGATATCCGCTGTTATATGATGTTTCTAGACAGTGACAATAGCCAAATTGATTTTAGCCAAAAGGCAGAAAAGCGTTATATCATACTATCTGATCAGTGGCCCACTGAATCAATTATACAGGTAGAGAAACGTTTCTAGATCCTACATACACTGAAGTCTGTGACAAACTTCAGCAAGTTATGCACGATAGAACTTCTTACTTTGGCATTCACTAGAAGCTGAACCTGTTATATGTGTCAGGCCCTGGCTACGTTAGTGAAGTTGTAACCCTCCTCCGAGTAAAAGTGTGGGTTTCTGAAACTAACTATCTTTGCGTTACGTAGGATAATCCCTCGGGGGTGTAGGAAAACGCCTGGCAAATCAATTAGCTATCAAAACCACCGTAGGCTATGCAAAAGATTCGTTTTTTAAGCAATGAAGTTGGAAACACGCAACAATGTCGTGTCCGATCAAACTCATCTCATCGAACTGTTAACAAATTACAAGTATGATATAATGATCATTTTGATTGGGACTAGGGGTACCTGATGTGGGTCCCCCGCTGTCCGTCAGCTCCACACGACACACAATAGCGTCAGGAGAGAACTTGCGTATAACCAAAGGTAGGGTTGCGTCTAGAACCTGGGAATGTTACAGTTTGTAAAAGTTCAATGTTAGAAACACTGGCTGAATGTCTAAACGGGTCTAAATGGCATTGAATTACAAACTTGTTAATCAATTGGAGAATCTCCAATTGATTAAGTTTTTGGATCAGTGGACATCAATCTACCTGATATCTCTCTTCAACCGCACTAACTCGTTTGAGGGTGGAGTCTGGAAGCCCCGTCTCTGAGAGGATATTGAGTACCCCTTCCCTTCCCATCTCCGATAGAGTGGATCTCCCCGATCCAGGTAGAACCCAGTCTCGAACTTGTGCACAGAGTAGGTGAGAACATGCGGGGAGTGGTAGAAGGCTTTTCCTCCACTCCATTGCCGTGGTGTAAGTCCAGGTCTACGTACATCACCCTGGATAAGAAGAGAGACGATTGATTCCACGCCATAATTAGTATGAATAGCAAACAACTTACCTCCTACATTGACTCAAACTGGATATGATTAAACCACTGCAAATTGCCTTATTTCTGATATGACATGCTGAATTTTTAAAGACAGTTCTTACTTGTCGAATGTATTGCGAAGGTACTTTATAGCCAGAACACAGTCGTTCAGATAACAAAACCCTTCTGCCTTCTGAGGTTGGCCATGGTGCCAACCACCGAACCAGTTAACCACGACCTGTAGGTACAATATTATCTGTGACAAATGCTGCTTCATATAGTTCAGGGAAAATGAGTGAGATAATAAACGATATCGGGTGATAATAGACACCCCCGGAACGCGAGGTACCGCAGCTACCGCAGCCGTTAGCACAGTGCAGTTTTGGGAAACAGCAATTTTGCAACGGTATTGCCCCATTTCATGGACTAAAACTTCAGATAGAGTGATCTAGAAGATGGCCATTCGATAGAGCACAGCACAGGGAGTTCAGTGGTGTAAAGATCATTGGAATAGGGCTTTCATGTCAGAAGTTTTGATCAATAACACCTCGCAGCAGAAAACAAGGTTTTCCAGTAGCGCCACGTTCAGCGATTCACTGTGAAGCTCAGGAACATGATATCGAAAATCTATGATCAACCTACACTGCAGAATTTTATCCTCTATCGATTTCTGAAGGTCCCAAGTCTCTATCTTCAAAAATGTGGATTTATAAAGAAAACCCGAGGGTGTAAAAAAGTACATTACTGTCTACGAGGGAGGTACCGCAGCACTGTTACGTGATAATAACCACTGCGCGCGTGTGCTGTGTGTGGTGGATGCGAGAGCGAATCAAATCTTGTTCCCCAGTCCGTTTCTGTGTTTGCTCGTGCGTGTGTTTTTGGCTTGTTACCGATTTCGCATGGTTTTCGCCTTTCTTTCAACCTTTACACGGGTCATTTTGTGGCTTGTATAGAAACTAGTATACTTTTGCTATTTTTCATGTAACTACTAACTTTAGAAAATGGACATTCAAACAGTGCACAACCTACAAATGCTACTCAAGGGCCCGTATGCAGAAATGAGGGATTCCCTTAAAATTGGGAAAAGGTCCAAAAGTTGTGATAATGCTTCAAATAAGGGAAATGCTCGAAAAGTCAGGGAAGAGTTTGCTTGAAGAGCCAGGGGCTTCTCTAAGGTACGGGAGGGTTGTTCATTGTTCAGATGTGGAATATGAGTGAAGAGGGGTGTGTTTTGAGTAAATTGGGTTGGGATATGAGTAAATAGGGTGTGTTATGACTTGAAAGGGGTGGTATATGAGTGGAGAGGGGTGTATTATGAGTTGAGAGTGGTGTGTTATGAGTGGAGAGGTGTGTTATGAGTGGATAGAGGTGTGTTATGAATGGAGGGGGTGTTTATTGATAAGAGAGGGCGTGTTTATGAGTGGATAAAGGTGTGTTATGAGTGGAGAAGGGTGTGTTATGAGTGGAGAGGGATGTGTAAAAGGGGGCGGGTTATAAGTAAATAGTGGTGTGTTATGATCGTTGAGAGTGGTGTCTTATGAGTGGAGAGGGGTGTGTTATGAGTTGATAGGGGCGTGTTATGAATGGAAAGAGGTGTGTTGTGAGTGAGAGAGGGGTGTGTTATGAGTTCTGCAGTCTTTGTAATTAGCCCGTTTAGGCAATTAATTTGATTCCACTATCTTGTTAATCTAATTTCATTGATTAAAACCAAGGATATGGCAGGCATCAATTTTGTCTCCTGTCGTAACGCCTAACTGCCAAAGCCTAATCCTATCGCAAGCAAGGTCAAGGAGGTAGACCTCACTAATTTTACTCTTCATGAACTCGCTAAACTGCCCTGATTTAACAGTACAAGGCAGCGACAGCAGCTTGTAATGCAAAGAACACGTCATAGTCTTCTTTTTGTAGCTTTCTCGCACTCCTGAACAACTCTATTGTACTTCTGAGCAACCCACTCAGACTCCCGAGCAATCCTCTTGTACTAATGGGTAGCCAAGTATCCAAGTAACCGTATCACACTCCTTAGTAATCTTATCACACTCCTAGGTAAGCCTATCACTCTCCTAAGTAAGCCCGTCACACTCCTAAGTACTTAAGTAAGCCTATCACACTCCTAAGTTAGCCTATCACACTCCTAAGTAAGCCTATCGGACTCCTTAGTAAGCCTATCACACTCCTATGTATGTAATTAGACTGTAATTATAATTATATTTCTTCACTCCTTACTCCTTAGTAAGCCTATCACACTCCTAAGTTAGCCTATCACACGCCTAAGTAAGCCTATCACACTCCTAAGTAAGCCTATTACACTCCTAAGTTAGCCTATCACACTCCTAAGTAAGCCTATCGGACTCCATAGTTATCCTATTACACGCCTAAGTAAGCCTATCACACTCCTATGTATGTAATTAGACTGTAATTATAATTATATTTATATTTCTATTTCTCCACTCCTAAGTAAGCCTATCACACTCCTAAGTTAGTCTATCACACTCCTAAGTAAGCCTATCACACTCCAAAGTTAGCCTATCACACATCTAAGTAAGCCTATTGGACTCCTCAGTAACTCGAAATACATGGTAAATACTAAGGGAAAGCATGAGGGAATCCCTCAAAAAGACGTGCTTTTGGTGAGGGTTTCCCTCTCATTTTATTTTAATGTGTTTCCCCTTCTATTATAAGGGATTCCCTTATTTTTATAGCATTTTACTCAAAAATTATATTAGCCACTTTTCACCACACCTCTTCCCGGAGCTCTATCTTGGAACTGTGAGCAGATTTCTGTACCCTATAAGATAGCTTTTTCACACGAGCAATGAGCATGGATGCCTCAGACCCCAACTAGTCGGCACATACCGCGGTACGCGGTACGTCCGCAGGACGTATGCAAAAGACAACCAGTCGGCACATGCCATTGGTATACCGCGGTATATGCCGATTAGTTAGAACATGTTCCGTGGTACATACCCCGGAGCATATCCTAACTAGTCGGCATATACCGCGGTACGTACCGCCTTTACAACATCAAGTGTCAAAGCCACCAGATTCAAACTCCGATCTTCCACAACCAATGGCAAACAGATTCAAGGGAACAAAAGTCACCAGTATAAGACAAGCTGAGTCAAGGCAACTTAACCAGTGTCAAGCCAGAGGGCGCCAGAGCAAACAACGGATCGCATAGCAGCAAGGAAATGATGTCTACTTGTGAGATGGGTGTTGACCCCTGGTGGGTGCTGGTCACGTGACCCATATGACTAGCAAGCAAGGTTGGACAGATTGAGACTGTCTGGTAGGACTGATTGGGTGTCTGGTTCGCTCTATGTATGCCAGGCCTATAGGTCACGTGACCAGCACCAAGCAGGGGTCAACAGTCAACACCCATCTCATTAGTAGACATCATTTCCTTGCTGCTGTTTTTCGATCCGTTGTTTGCTCTGACTCTCTTTGTCTTGACCCTGTTTAACTTGATAAATTGAGTTTTACAATGGCAGAACAGCTCGTATTTCAAATCATCTAACAAGATCGATTCAAAGTCATACCATATTATTTGCAACACAGTAACAAGCCAAACACACGCACGAGCAAACACACAGAAACGGACTGGGAACAAGATTTGTCTGCTCTCTCGCATCCACCACACACAGCACACGCGCGCAGTGGTTATTATCACGTAACAGTGCTGCGGTACCTCCCTCGTAGACAGTAATGTACTTTTTTACACCCTCTCGGGGTTTTTCTTTATAGAAATCCACATTTTTGAAGATAGAGACTTGGGACCTTCAGAAATCGATAGAGGATAAAATTCTGCAGTGTAGGTTGATCATAGATTTTCGATATCATGTTCCTGAGCTTCACAGTGAATCGCTGAACGTGGCGCTACTGGAAAAGCTTGTTTTCTGCTGCGAGGTGTTATTGATCATAACTTCTGACATGAAAGCCCTATTCCAATGATCTTTACACCACTGAACTCCCTGTGCTGTGCTCTATCGAATGGCCATCTTCTAGATCACTCTATCTGAAGTTTAGTCCATGAAATGGGGCAATACCGTTGCAAAATTGCTGCGTTTCCCAAAACTGCGCACAAAGTACTAGCAGCTGCGGTACCTCGCGTTCCGGGGGTGATAGAGTCAAATCCTAATTTTTTCAGGAACAAATTCTACACCAAGCGATTTTGACTGTTTTCCACAGTTTTTTGCCCAAAAAATCGATCTAGCAACTTTCCGAGACTTTCCGGAGTGGGGAAAGTGCCGAAAAATCGATTTTTAGTTGAGGTGCAGCCGACTGACCTGTGAAAAAATCAACAACTTGGCTCTAGGAAGGTCGTAGAGACTTCAATTTTGCGCTTTAAAAGAAGCGGTTAAATGACCATGTTTATATACGACTTGTTAATAAACATGCCCTAAAATGGTCAGGAACAGAGTTATGGGCGAAAAAAAACTGATTTTTTGAGCACCCGCGATACATAGCGGAGGCGATTTTTTGTATCTCAGCTCAGGAGGATCGTAGAGACTTCAATTTGGGCTTAAAAGAAGTGCAATTACCATGTTTATATACGACTTGTTAATAAACATATGCCCTAAAATGATCGAGAACAGAGTTATGGGCGAAAAAACTGATTTTTGGGCACCCACGATACATAGCGGAGGCGATTTTTGTATCTCAGCTCAGGAGGGTCGTAGAGACTTCAATTTGGGCTTAAAAGAAGCGCAATGACCATGTTTATATACGACTTGATAATAATCATATGCCCTAAAATGCTCAGAAACAGAATTATGGGCGAAAAACTGATTTTTGGGCACCCGCGGTACATAGTGGAGGCGATTTTTGTACTTCAGCTCAGGAAGGTCGTAGAAACTTCATTTTGAGCTTAAAGAAGCGCAATGACCATGTTTACATAAGACTTGGTAATAAACATATGCCCTTAAATGCTCAGGAACACAGCTATGGGCGAAAACTGATTTTTGGGCACCGCGATCATGCATAGCTGAGACGATTTTTATATCTTGGCCAAAGAATGTCGTAGAGACTTCGTTTGGGATTAAAAGAAGCGCACAGCCATGTTTACATACTCCTTGTTAATAAATATAAACCCTAAAATACTCTTGGGCGACAACCTGATTCACTCATAGGCCATGAGGCAGTGCTGAGGCACTTTTATAATATCCCAGGCCAGAAAGCAGTGCAATGGACTTTTTTGGATAGTCCCCATATAATACAGGTCGCAGAGCTAGGACCTAGGTGTTATTGATGGATCATTATGTTTCATAAGCATGCTCTGATGGGCTATATGGCTGCCAAGGTCAGCAAAAGTATACAAAATGATTTACCACAGGGCTCAAAGTGTTTGATAACCCAGAACCAGAACTTATATCAAAATCAAATAGATGTTGCCAATATTTATGGCATAATCCAAAATATTCATATGCTCAGCTCATCATTTAACCTTCCTGCCCAGTGCACAATTTCCCGTACATTCGGCTGAGTGAACCGAGTGGCTGTGTAGGCGTTTGAAGGAAGAATCTTCACCCTTAGCACGATAAGCAGGGCAAGGAACTGACCACCAGCCAGGTCCGGGAATCGAACCTAACTTCATAGATATGGAATAGATGTGGACTCCATAGATATGGATTATGGAAGGTACTGCATACAATTAAGTCAGACAGACCATGGATCTGACCTATTATATAATTTATATACCTGACCAAACAAGACTCTAGATTATTTCTCCTACTGGGTCAGAAAATCTTGTCTGTATTTATCATTCAATCACCTAGTGTAAAGATTTTGAGACCTACTTCATCAAATCAGATTTGGTTTGATTCACTAATCAATATTTTTGGCAACCCGTGGAAATTCTCTAGATATCATAATAAAAGTTTTAAGTCAAGTTGGATAAGAAATTAAGTCATGCAGATTGATTATGTTTAAAGGATTCAGAAAAATTCCACTGGCAAAAATAAATGTAATACATGATCTAAATGGTTAAACTTCTATGTGCATCTGCTCTAAGAGTGCCAAAACACTGATCTGAGCATGCAGGCATGATGTGTTATCATGTATTAACTTTGAGAGTCTGAGACAAGCATGCAGATGTATCTGAAATCATGCCCCTAATGAAAATAGTACTTCATTATAGCACCCCCGGAACGCGAGGTACTGCAGCTGCTAGTACTTTGTGCGCAGTTTTGGGAAACGCAGCAATTTTGCAACGATATTGCCCCATTTCATGGACTAAACTTCAGATAGAGTGATCTGGGAAGATGGCCATTCGATAGAGCACAGCACAGGAGTTCAGTGGTGTAAAGATCATTGAATAGGGCTTTCATGTCAGAAGTTATGATCAATAACACCTCGCAGCAGAAAACAAGGTTTTCCAGTAGCGCCACGTTCAGCGATTCACTGTGAAGCTCAGGAACATGATATCAAAAATCTATGATCAACCTACACTGCAAAATTTTATCCTCTATCGATTCCCGAAGGCCCCAAGTCTCTATCATCAAAAATGTGGATTTCTATAAAGAAAAACCCCGAGAGGGTGTAAAAAAGTACATTACTGTCTACGAGGGAGGTACCGCAGCTCTGTTACGTGACAATAACCAATCTTGGCGTGTGCTGTGTGTGGTGGATGCGAGAGCTGACAAATCTTGTCCCCTGTTCGTTTCTGTGTGTTTGCTCGTGCGTGTGTTTGGCTTGTTACCGTTTTCAATTAGGCAATGAATGGAGGTTTATTTGAGAAAGTTTTATAATGAGATGGGTGTTCACCCCTGCTTGGTGCTGGTCACGTGACATATAGGCCTGGCATACATAGAGCGAACCAGACACCCAATCAATCCTACCAGACAGTCTCAATCTGTATTCTGTCCAGCCTTGCATGCTAGTCATATGGGTCACGTGACCAGCACCCACCAGGGGTCAACAGTGTTGACCCCTGGTGGGTGCTGGTGGGTGCTGGTTGACTCAACACCCATCTCATAAGTAGACATCATTTTCTTGCTGCTGCTATGCGTTGTTTGCTCTGACACTCTGCCTTGACACTGGTTAAAGCTGCTTTGACTCAGTTGTACGTACCGCGGTATGTGCCGACTAGTTAGGATATGTTCCGGGTATTAAATTACTGGAACATGTTACTTATTTCGGCATACTGTGGTACGTGTCTATGTGCCGACTGGGTGACATGTTTCAGCGATGCACGCATCTGCGGTGGGGAAGGACTCTAGGTCGGGGGGACTCGGGGTCGGCGGCAAACCAGGGTGGACTCTGGGTCGGGAGATCCCCACAGGGTGGACTGTAGGTCAGGAGCCTCTGGTTCTATACACTACTTATAAAGCTCTTCACTTATACGGTGAATCTCTCGGTTATTCGGTTAATCCTGATGACAGAACCCGGATGGAGCCGGATGGAGGGTCCAATCATGTGATCCACTGGATCATTGCTGAGACACTGAGGAACTCACGATACAGGGTGTCATCATGTGATCCACCGGATCATAGCTGACACTATCACATACCGCTTGCTGGCTGATGGGGTCATATCTCATGTCATCGGAGGGGATACGTGATACGAGAAGTTCACATCACCCCGAAGTTCCAGTTATCCCAATATCCCATCTGCACTTGAAGACAGTATCCAGCAGGACAGCCCCATTACCATCTTATACCTCGGGGAACAGTGTCCAGTAGATCTGACCCCTGAATCTAACTCTGCATCTGTTGGGGGCCGCATCAATGTTGGAAGAATCTTCACAAGTCACGGATATGCCTCATTCTTCTCAAGTAGATCACTCAAAATGTTTCAGTTTAGATCTGAAAACGCTACTGATCCCCAAGCCAAAGTTCCTTCCTTCACCCTGACCTTCTTCCGTGCTAAAGGACCGTCAACTGGGGATGACGAGGTTTTGGAAACCTCAGTGGAAGAGATACCCATTTTTTTTCTACCTTGAAATTTTTACCCTTGGTAAATATTGTTGTGCTTTTTCAGTTTCTCACTACCTTTACTTGTAACTCTTTAAAGTATCTGAATTCGATGTATTCTATGCCACATTCATGTTACCTAATCAGCGTAACATGTAATTTGGGCTCCCGACCTAGAGTCCACCCTGTGGGGATCTCCCGACCCAGAGTCCACCCTGGTGTGCCGCCGCCGACCAAGAGTCCCCCGACCCAGAGTCCCCCGACCTAGAGTCCTATACCCACCGCGGTATGTGCCGACTAGTTGGGGTCCAAGGCATCCATGCTCATTGCTCGTGTGAAAAAGCTATCTTATAGGGCACAGAAATCTGCTCACAGTTCCAAGATAGAGCTCCTGGAAGAGGGTGAAAAGTATACAACATAGGAAATTGCTATAAAAATAAGGAATCCCTTATAATGAAGGGAAACACATAAAATGAGAAGGAAACCCTCACCAAAAGCACGTCTTTTAGAGGGAATCCCTCATGCTTTCCCTTAGTATTTACCATGTTTTTCGGGTTACTGAGGAGTCCGATAGGCTTACTTAGGAGTGTGATAGGCTAACTTAGGAGTTTGATAGGCTTACTTAGGAGTGTGATAGACTAACTTAGGAGTGTGATAGGCTTACTTATGAGTGGAGAAATAGAAATATAATTATAATTACAGTCTAATCGCCACATATAGGAGTGTGGAGAAGCTTTTACTTAGGCGTTTAATAAGATTACTAAGGAGTCCGATAGGCTTACTTAGCCTACTTAGGAGTGTGATAGCTAACTTAGAGTGTAATAGGCTTACTTAGAGTGTGATAGGCTTACTTAGGAGTGTGATAGGCTAACTTAGAGTGTGATAGGCAACTTAGGCGTGTGTGATAGAATTACTAAGGAGTCCGATAGGCTTACTTAGTGTGTGATAGGCTTACTTAGGAGTCCGATAGGCTTACTTAGGAGTGTGATAGGCTAACTTAGGAGTGTGATAGGCTTACTAGCAAGTACTTAGGAGTGTGACGGGCTTACTTAGAGAGTGATAGGCTTACCTAGGAGTGACAAGATTGCCAAGGAGTGTGATACGGTTACTTGGATCTTGGCTACCCATTAGCAAGTACTAGAGGATTGCTCGGGAGTCTGAGTGGGTTGCTCAGAAGTACAATAGAGTTGTTCAGGGAGTGCGAAGGCTACAAAAGAAGAAGATGACGTGTTCTTTTGCATTACAAGCTGCTGTCGCTGCCTTGTACTGTTGAATCAGGGCAGTTTGAAGGAGTTCATGAAGAGTCAAATTAGTGAGGTCTACCTCCTTGACCTTGCTTGCGATAGGATTAGGCTTTGGTTAGGCAAGGCGTTGCAGCAGGAAAAAATTGATGCCTGCCATATCCTTGGTTTTAATCAATGAAATTAAATTAACAAGATAGTGGAATCAAATAAATTGCCTAAACGGGCTAATTACAAAGACTGCAGAACCTCATAACACACCCCTCTCCACTACAAACACACCTCTTTCCACTCATAACACGCCCCTATCAACTCATAACACACCTCTCCACCATAAACACACCATACCTCAACTCATAACAGCCACCACTATTTACTCATAACCCGCCCCTTTTTACGCATCCCTCTCCACTCATAACCAACCCCTCCACTCATAACACACCCTTCTCCACTCATAACACACCACTCTCAACTCATAATACACCCCTCTCCACTCATATACCACCCCTTTCAAGTCATAACACACCCTATTTACTCATATCCCACCCCAAATTACTCGAAACACACCCCTCTCCACTCATAACCAACCCCTCTCCACTCATCACCCACCCCCCTATTTACTCAAAACACACCCTCCACGCATAACCCACCCCTCTCCACTCATAACCAAACCCTTTCCACTCATAACACAACCCTATTTACTCATCCCACCCCTATTTACTCAAAACACACCCCTCTTCACTCATATTCACATCTGAACAATGAACAACCCTCCCGTACCTTAGAAGCCCCTGGCTCTTCAAGCAAACTCTTCCCTGACTTTTCGAGCATTTCCCTTATTGAAGCATTTCACAACTTTTGGACCTTTTCCCAATTTTAAGGGAATCCCTCATTTCTGCATACGGGCCCTTGAGTAGCATTTGTAGGTTTTTCACTGTTTGAATGGCCATTTCTAAAGTTAGTAGTTACATAGAAAAATAGCAAAAGTATACAAGTTTCTATACAAGGGTTACTGTACTTCACATGTTCAAGCCACAAAATGACCCGTGTAAAAGTTGAAAGAAAGGCGAAAACCATGCGAAAACGGTAACAAGCCAAACACACGCACGAGCAAACACACAGAAACGAACAGGGGACAAGATCCGTCCGCCCTCCCGCATCCACCACACACAGCACACGCGCGCACTGGCCACTGTCACGCAACAGCGCTGCGGCACCCCCCTCGCAGACAGCAATGTACTTTTTTACACCCTCTCGGGGTTTTTCTTTATAGAAATCCACATTTGTGATGATAGAGACTTGGGACCTTCGGGAATCGATAGAGGATAAAATTCTGCAGTGTAGGTTGATCATAGATTTTTGATATCATGTTCCTGAGCTTCACAGTGAATCGCTGAACGTGGCGCTACTGGAAAACCTTGTTTTCTGCTGCGAGGTGTTATTGATCATAACTTCTGACATGAAAGCCCTATTCCAATGATCTTTACACCACTGAACTCCCTGTGCTGTGCTCTATTGAATGGCCATCTTCCAGATCACTCTATCTGAAGTTTAGTCCATGAAATGGGGCAATATCGTTGCAAAACTGCTGCGTTTCCCAAAACTGCGCACAAAGTACTAGCAGCTGCGGTACCTCGCGTTCCGGGGGTGGACATGATTTATAGGTTCTGAAATTCAAGACTGGCAAGTTGCTGACTGTGTTCTGCCACTAGGCTGTTTGTCACAATCTTTAGTTGCTTTTAGAGGGAAGAATAGCTGTTCAGCTTGTTGCTTTTAGTCTACTCACCTGGAGCATCTAGCTGTATGAATAGCCTGACCCTTAACATGGGACTGGGAAAACCAAATAATTATTATTAATGAGTATGTTTTCATGATTGTGATCTATTGTTCATACCAAAACTATCCTGTAGCCAGTGCCAAGGATAATCAGGCTGAAGTGTTTGTAAGGCTTGGAGAAATGATGTGCTAGAGTGTGGAGGATGCATGGTTGCCATTCTCCTGATAGCAGTGATGTTTCCTACACAGATATGACAACAATGAACTGGTAAGTATGTTGCATAAAGGATGTCCACAATGGGGGGAGGGTTACTCTGACCAATGTGGATTTTTGTGGACATAGGGGGAGGAGTATGGCCAAATGTGGACATCGGTAATTTTCCGAAATTTGATGGATTCTGTGTTGATTTTCAAAGAATTTAGTCATTTTGAGAAAAAATGTAGATGTCTGGAGATGGGGTTTTGGATTGCGGACAAGGGTGAGGAAGGGACTTAAATGTCCGAAATTTGGTGGATGTCCTTTATGGATGGCTTTTCTTAGAATCTTTTCATGATTTCCTAAGACCACTTACGTGAGAAATCCCCATGGTAAACCATGGATTTTGCATTTTCTAAAATGATTGCACTACTTGCTTATGGATGCCTTGGAACAAGTTGCAAATGGCTGTAGATGTGAAACTGATTTCACGGATCAGGTCATTGAATAAGAATTATGAGTAATTTGTTAATTCTTTGATCAATGGCAATCAAGTTCATGGTCAATTTCGTCGTTCACGACATCTTTCACTCAAAATTGTCAGTTTAAAGTTTAAAACTTTACAACACTGTATACTGTCAAATTTGAGACCTGAAGATGTCGTAGAACGACGAAATTGATTGTCATTAAAGAAACTACACGTTTCATTTGTATCTGTACCACTCAAAGAATTAATAAAATTACTATCAATAATGAAACCTCAAAAATTGATGTTAATCCAATCAGGCAATCAAGCATCTTCATCAAATTCAGTTTTCATACTGTTGACTGTTGAGTTATGTTTCTGTTGTTGGAGGTTCTTGATAAATCAATACTACTCTTTCCAGCATCGAAGGTGAATTTGCGTGTCATACAGTTAAGAAGAAATTGCTTACGTATTTAAGTATCAGGTACGATGCTTATTGATATATTTTACTTTATTCAATTCAATTCAATTATAAATTTTTACAGCACAAAACGTAAAATATATTTTTCTCTGGGTTATATAATGAAGCTATCTGGGATGTTAGGGTAGGCACCCAAGTCAAATTTAAAATCTGTTAAAAGGGCTCTGCCCATCATGACTAAGTATAGGATAGATAATCATATTTGCAAAAACAGTGGTAATACCTACTGTAGTATAGTTAAAAACTGAAACATAAAGTTTACCAAGTCTCTATCTATTTTTACTCATTTATTGTCCAATATGCCATCTGAAGCATTTTTTG
>WFMF01000952.1:0-22361 GCA_011033025.1 Beroe forskalii | reverse complement strand
CTATCACAAAATACGCTATTTTAGTGGTTTTACGCGATTTGATGACGTCATCACAGCACCCAAATAAGCTCAAACCAACTTCCCATATAGCCTTTAAGACAATTCCGCCTTAGTACAACATACTTTGACCGGTCTCATCTCAAGATAAGCTACAGTTCTTGACATATCACTCGTTTAAGTTTTTCTCCTAAAATTTTGAAATTGATTTTTCACCGTACCTTAGAAAATCGCGTATATCTCGATGAAAAATCGAGATAGCCCAATGATCCGTATGATTTTCTGAAAGCTCTTTAAATTTCCAACTAACGATTTTTCAACATTTTTGAGCTATCTCCATTCCTTCTTGTTGAAAAATGCGCATAAAGATGGCCTATTCTCGCTCAAAAAGCAATAAAATTTCGCTAAGTTGATGACGTCATAGTGACGTGAAAATGACGTCACCAGAACTTCTCTTATAGCCTATAACATTTTCCCATCTTAGATAAACAAAACCTGACCTCGATCATGGCTCTACCATTTCCCGTTCTTGACATCTCGGCTTTCCAAATTTGCTCCCAATTATCATGATATTATTATATATTATATATTATATCACCCTGTGACACTCAAATCTCTAACTTATACCCCTGGCCAGTTTTCTTTTTACCGCGGGGGGTTACCGCCCTGGCCAGGGCGGGAATTGCTTGAGAACAGCCACATCATACTTTCAAATAGACCTCAATGAATGTGCGCTTCAGTTTGCGTGTACATTGCTGCATATACAATCTAATTAGATCTAACAAAGAGTGCACACTAAACAATGTGAATACATCTCTGTGTTGTGTGGTCTGTTAATAAAGCTCAATTGTGTGGAATACATTTTGAAAACTGCACGCGAATACATTCCAATGTACATAACCAGTTGGATGACGCGAATAAGTCATTTTGGAAGTAGAAAATGGCGCCTCATCCAACCCCTTTTTGTTCATGAAAACCTCAATTAACAATACAAGACTTAATATGGGGAATATGTTTGTTGTGCTATAATTAACAATGTTACAGTCATACTGATATTTTGTTGTGTATAAAATCCACAATAACAAAACGTGCCAAAATTCAGCAGCGAAAATTATAAAGCTAATTAAAATTAGGCGAGTTAATTACGAATTACAGTAGTAAGTTGCTTAATGATTTCTGTGTTTCATAGCTCTCTGGTGGCCTTAACTTTGGTTTCTTGGATCCTTTGGTAGCTTGGATCCTTTGGTAGCTTGGATTCTATGGTAGCTTGGATCCTTTGCTTACTTTGGATTCTTTGGTCACATTGGTTGCTTTGGCCGTTTGCTTCTTTTCTCCGTTAATTAGTGATTGAGTAGTTGCCAGGTAACGTCTCTGTATATTAAAGCTATGATTGTTTAAATACAATGTCAATATTCAATAAATCTTGACTGTATAATCTTTGACGAGACCAGCTTAATCACAAATTGGTTATTAAAATTCTATGTTTCGACTGAGGAAAAGCATGTGAACTATGGAGCATTTTTCTTCAGATTTTAGAGAAAGCTGAAGTGGTTAATACTTAATTTGGTCCTATGAAAAGCAGTGAAATAACTCATTATTTACCAAAAAAGTCATATGTTTGATTTCAAAAGAACTTAAACATTTTCTGTGCAATAAATCATAGATTACCAAAAGAATCACGCACTTTTTGATAATACTCTTCCCATCCGTCAGGATTTGAAGGATTTCTTTCGACGTGTTGCTGAGGTTACCTTCGCTGATGCTCACAGATTCCAAAGCGGTGAAGGGTTAGTTATTTAACTACTATAAAAAGTAATATCGGGTCTTCATCCAATTCTAATGTTTCCGGATGTTCAAATCAGAATGTTTTCGGATATCTGTCATTCCATGATGAACTGCTTCAGAGTTGCTGATTTCCGGACACGGGAAGAAATGAGGAGAGCCATCAAAGAGCTGGATGATTGCAAACTGAACGGCCGAAGGGTCAGACTGGTCGAGGACAGGCCAGCATCGCGGTCGAGATCCCGTTCCGGCTCGCCAAGGTGGGACATTGCCGCAATATTCACTGCCGCAACTAGCAAATGTTGTTTCATTTTCTGTTTCCTTTTTCGCGCACGCGCGTTCGTCTACTGTCGCATGTAGTTCTCATTCTTATTTGCCACAATTAAATTAATTGTTCTATCGAGTACCTACGTGTAATAATTACGCAAATTATGAGAGGGAAAGAAAAGGGACTCTTTTTTTATCGTAATAAATTTGTGTGCTGTCAATGTCATCGATTTGGTATGTACACGTAACATTTTTCGTCATGCTAAGTGGTGTCAACGTCATAGAGTTGGTATGTGGAATGTTCAAACGTAGCTAATTCGTCACGCTTGATATGGTGCAAAGTGGTGTCAACGTCATAGAGTTGGTATGTGCACGTAACGCTATTCGTCATGCTTGATTGGGTACAGAGTGGTGTCAGTGGCATATATAAAGGCATGTGCTGCGCCCTCTCGTCATTAGTTCTGCTCGTTTGTTTCAATTTGTGTTGCTTAATATGTCGCTAATAAAGAAATAAGGTAACGTTGTTAATAAAGTACCGTTGTTAATAAGGTACCGTTGTTAATCAGGTACCGTTGTTAATCAGGTACCGTTGTTAATAAGGTACCGTTGTTAATAAGGTACCGTTGTAAATAAGGTACCGTTGTTTATAAGGTACTGTTGTTAATAAGGTACCGTTGTTAATAAGGTATCGTTGTTAATAAGGTATCGTTGTTAACGAGGTGCCGTCGTTAACGCTGTGCTGTTGTTAACGATGTGCCGTTGTTAACGATGTACCGTTGTTAACGAGGTACCGTTGTAAATAAGGTACCAATGTTAATAAGGCACCGTTGTTAACGAGGTGCCGTCGTTAATGAGGTACCGTTGTAAGTAAGGTACCGTTGTTAATAAGGTACCGTTGTAAGTAAGGTACCGTTGTTAATATGGTACCGTTGTTATCTAGGAACCGTTGTTGATAAGGTACCGCTGTTAATTAGGTACCGTTGTTAATATGGTACCGTTGTCAGTTGTTGATAAGGTACCGTTGTCAGTTGTTGATAAGGTACCGTTGTTAAAAGATGCCGTTGTTAAGTTCGATCGAGTATCTATGTGGAATTGCTACTTAGATAGTGTCAAGTAAAACATAAAGCCTCGTCTCCTTCATTATGCAATTAAGAACGTGACAATTTACTTTCAGACGTTCCTCGAAACGGAGCAGATCCCGGTCCAGAGACCGAGGGAGTCCCCGGAGGTCCAGATCCAGGGAAAGTGGCGGGGACCGATCCCGGAGCCGATCCCCCCGCCGAAGGCGGGATTCCCTCCGAGAATCTGATACCTTCGAACGGAGCAAGTCGTCCGAGAGAGGAGGAACTGCAGGGGATGGGGGCGAGGGACCCGTAGTGAATGACGAAGTGACGAACGAATAACTTTCATGTGTGTGTGCAATGTGTTCCGAAGTATAGGCAGATTCCGGATTCGGACCGTGTTTTAAAGATTTAGTTTTTAAATAATTTCCAAACTGCTACTATTAAACGGCAAAGTTTGCTGAATTCGTTGTGGTGACATGAATAATTTTTGCATCGTCAATCGTGGTCAGTTTTTGAAGGTGAGTATGGAACATATATGTGAATATGTGATGAACAAGCTGAAAATTTACAGACAACTGCACACCTTCACTTTTACCCGTTATCTAATTCTTGATTTAAGCAGCTTTAAATTTTATCATTCGAATCCATTTTAAGTACTGCCTATGTGGTTTTATATCAGTACACTTCGTCGTTTATGGGATGCCCGTTTCATAGTTCACTTAATTGATTGAGGCGCAATTTAATGACTTCTTGGAGTGTGAAATTCCTGAATTTTAAATTCCTTAGCGAAACCATCTTTCATTGCCTTATGCCTCTGCTTTCAGAAAAGAAAAACTGGAATTAGCTGACAGCGCGCACGCTTTTAAGATTGCTGCGCGCATGTCACAGTAGATATGTTTGACGGTCCTTTTTACATCAAAATAGTTTCGCGCCCTCCGTCAATGTATGTTCTGGAATTACCATCAGTAGGACTTTCTCCATTTTTGCACGTTATTATTCGACTTTTTCGTTTTTTGCACGGCCATTCAAGAAAGTCAAACTCAAGTAGTTGCCAGAATGCTGTCTGTATAACCAAACCATCTCCTACTCCTACCAATATGATGTTTCGCCAAAAGTGGGAAAATCTGTAAGCATATATTTGCGGTCAGAAGCTGGATTGGATTGACTTTGTGATGATGTACATGTGTTGTAGAACTAGATACATTGAATCGATAGTTTTGCTAAGTTCTTCTTAGAAATTTTGTTTCACTTTCTTATTTACGCTTCCAGCGAGATGTAAGGTTAAAATATCATCACACTCACTCTCTAGAACATCTCTATGAACAAGTTGACTATCTATGACCCATTTATACCGATTAGATTTGATCCAAAATTGGGTATATTCGGGTACGAAAATAGGTGGCTTAGGCGGCTATCTGATGGCACCATGACGGCAGTCCGACCCTAAAAAATTAGCAAAACTATCGATTCAATATATCTACAACTCATTCCTATCATCACAATGTCAATACAAACCTAACTCTGGCCGCAAATATATAATCCTTACAGATTTTCACACTTTGTTCCGATTTTGTACCAATTTTGCTCCAAATTGGCAAAACATTGACTCGGAATTTCCCCAAATTTCACATCAGAAGAGAACCAAGCTTATGACACCACTTTATATGCTAATGACAACAATTTATTGTCATTCAAATTCATGTTTACCGTCCGTTGCTGTAAACAGGTTGCTAGACTCCCAGTAATTAATTAAATCACAACAGTAAACAATTCACTCGATTACTATTCACTGTACAATATTAAAGTGTGTGATAGTTGATACGATGGTGAAAGTTAGCATGATTTAACAGTTTACTGTCAGGTGTCAACTTCAAGAGTAGTATTTTATTTAATAATTATTCCTATGTAATAGGCCAATAGGTGCAAGAGCAGCTGAAAGCATCAGAATTACACAACTGACAACTGTATAACGTCGACCTTTAGCTCTTTAGCCTCTGCTGCTACTTATAACTTAAACTGCAGTTTAATAACACTTGTAAATTCTGAGTTACCCAACGTGCTCCTTTAGGGGTTTCAAGGGTATCCTAAGCAAGTTAGCAGTGGCTGTTTGGTCGACATCATATTTCCGCAAAATCGCGGCATATATCATAAATCATAATACCCAATCCACTAAATTTGGTCCTTGGTCTAATATTCCTAAGGTTCTATACCGTATTCATTGACCGTTGACGTTTGTGAATTCCTGAAGTACCAAGTAAGTGCCTCGTGATTTGATACATAGATTATAGATATAAAACTTGAGTATCCTCTCTTCACTAGATTCTAGGATAACATGCCATGGGTGTCACTGTTTATTGTCGGGAACACTCAAGCTGAAATCATACAAATTATCTTATGCGGAAGAATTTATATATTATGGTATTTAAGGAATGCTAATAGTAATTCTCCATATTGAGGCATCTGACTGTTCATACGTCAAGTATATTCGAAGATTTGACTGCTCAATCAGCCTACATTTAATGGTCTTTCTTCACATACAATGCAAGTAAATGGGTTATTCATGCAATGATTAAAGAGGCATAGTGTGCTCTCAAATGGAATAGCTCAAGGGGCGACATTCATGACATTCGGGCGAGATTACGTTATGTCGCTGATTATGCTAAAATATGAATATTTGAAAACATACAGTCACTGTTCGAGAATAAAAGTTATTCCGCTTTTTTGGCCCTTTTTATCGCAGTAAAATTCAACTTTGAGCGATCACTGTATAAACTTTAATAGCGTGTATTCCAATTTCACCCTTACCATTTGCATAATTACTGTTCGAAACGTTCGAAACAATTAATCTTTTAGAGTTTTAACTATCTTTACACAAACTCTCTTTAAACCAGTACAATGTGGGAATAATATAACTGAGGACCTGGACTGAAGATGTGGGCCCCGAACTATAACAATACGTTGCTGAAAATAACGTAACTATTATAGATTTAAGTATGCTACTTTAAAACGTCAAATTACCCACTTTTCAAGGCTGATCACCAGCTTTTTTACACTAGCATTTCGTGTAATAGCTCAGTACAGTACATGTAACTGGTTACAAGTGTTACCATGGGCTAATCCTTATCTCTTTTAATCTCTACTAAGAAAAGCGATTATGATGACGTCATTTTCATACTGCAAGGTGGTAAGTTGATAACGCTGAACTGCCAAGAGAAGAAGAGATATATCATTCCTTGACTCCATGGTTCAACTTACTAAGCTTCGTGGGGGGTGTAATGATTATTGTAACAATAGCAGTACTCTCTCGCTACACGAGATCTGGAAGAGTATGACGTTTTGACGTAATTATCATAGTTTTAAATGTTAAATTGTTAATGCCTCGCCACTCAGTTAGTTAGTGTAGGAAACTTTGGGGTGAGAGCTTTACGAAGTTACGAGTGTGTATCGATCGTGTGTGAACTCAATGCTACAGCAGATTCTTGTTAAAAGCTTCAACTGTGGTATGAGACTATAAGAGTAAGAGCTGAAGTATTCAACATTAAATGGCAATTCATAGTTGGTACCCCTGCTTTTCCTTGTTGAATTATTGCAACAGGGAAACAGTGTCAGATTGAAAATACCTGAGCTGGGAATTTTGACTGTATGTTGTAAAAATTATCTTGAAATAACCCTGATTTATCATTCAGACTAATATATACTATCATAAGCACGGCCTCATAAAGTTGAAACCCCATAGCTTCTTGATAAGTACCAACATTGATAGCAGGTGCAATGAATTTTGAAAGAGGCAAAGATGTATCAGGAGCACCTCTACTTGGGAGTTACAATTAATCACCTGCACCTTTATACTATCATACAACATACAGTCGAACAAAGGTGTTCATTACATGAATTAATTAGTGGTAAATACCCAGTGTATATTGCAAGGCTTTATACATGTAGCTGCAGCTGTTGATTATCTGATAATTTGTATTTAATGAGAACACTTATATATTACAGCCATAATCTCTGTACAGCTCAGTACCTATACTAAATTAATAATCATTACAAACCAGACCTAGTAATTTCAAACTAATAACTATCTTTAAGTATACTTAGTACCTATTAACGTATGAAATGTAGATACCACACTATAGAGTTTAGTTAAACTCCCGGGAGTCTCCCGAAGTAATTTGCTGGTATGACCTTAGTTAAATTTGAAGTCAGAAGGATGTGAGGATGAAGCATTCGATCGGATGAAAGATTTACCTACTACTTGGTGTCTGCTGAACACTCCAATCATACCTATACATGAAATATCTCCAGGGTTCTCAACATTTTCATCCCTAATAAGGTAATAATATGGAATTTGGGAATGGGCGTTGCCTTGATGACGCCACAAAGTGACATTAAACGAACGGAAACCGTGCCAACGTGTCATTGATGCCATGTCATCGATACAAACTCTTGGTGCACACACCACTGACCACGTCAAAGTTTGATATCACACCCATAGATATATTACTAAGTGTCAATTTGTGGGGTGGAGGTCTCGACAGCCTATAATCAGCCAATCATAGATACGCGTGCAACCTTTCGTTTCTACATGCGGTTTTTGCAGGTTTTCATGATGCTGCGGATATTTAATAACGGAATATTTAACGGAAAATGGATTTTGAGACATATTATATTAACCAGACGTCAACATTACCGCATACATGGTATTTTCCTGGAAGTGAACATATCTCTTACAAGTTTTGATTTCTGAGATCCGAACCGAAAATATCTGCAATTCAAGTGCTATGAATAGCATATTTTTCGCGATAGGTGCATCTTTCACGATTGGTGCATCATCATAAATTGCCCAAATCATCCTTTGAGTATGTGACCTGCGCGGTGTATGATGTTAATCACTTCAAAATGCATGATCAAATGTCCCATGTTGGTACCTCATCTGTAGAGCATTCCCATTTTCACATTTCACACAATATTTAATTCTAACAGTGCTGAACTTTAGGCAGGCTCGGTACATTTCGGTGTTTCTAGGTTCGGTACGACTGCGCGGATCAGCATATTTCGATTTCTAGTAAACAAATTAAATTGAAATATCGAAATATACACCTAGCCGCGTAGTCGACTACCGAACCTAGGAACACACCGAACCTGCCAAAAGTTCAGCACTGTAACTCGGAACTCCCACTCTCACTGACTATGAGCCTTTCCCTCTCCTTTGTCATAGCATCTTCTTCACTTAATCACTAACGGGGTACATCATATTATCATAATCCTTTACTCGCATGTAATATTTAAAGGAAGAGAGAGGGAGGAGCTTTAGAGGTGCAGAGAAAGGGAGAGGAGGGGGTAGGGGTGCCAGGTAAAAGCGGCCTGTGCGGTAGAGGGGTGTAATTTGTGTAAAGCTCTACTCTCCTTAATCACACACATGCACACACGCAAACACGCACATTCAGTATTCACACACACTGACAGACAATTCACCCTGATCACAATGGCTCTTCTGCCTTTGACACTGGCAAATTGGCCAAAGAGCTCCTACACTTCAAGGTCGTTTCAGTGCATCATATACTACTTCTCTCTGAGTGTTATATCTGATAATACCCTTGAGGCGTGACCTCTCAACCATATTTCCTGGCTCCCTTGGTCCTATGTAAAATGGAACTACTTCAATCCGTCAGGCATTATAACAATGGGATTATAGCAATTGATAAGCTGATACCTTATTGAGAGCTTGTTGAGAGCCGTGCAACGTTTTCACACGGCATTGCGCAGGTGTAACGGGCGCGGCTCTCAAAGTGAGAGGAAAAGCACCAGTGATATAGTGGTCTAGAGAAGGGTTGGAGCTTTGGTTTCAGCACTGATTTTATCTGACATTGAACTAGCACTAGGTACCCACTTTCAGTATGCCATCCAGATGGCACTAAATTATAGCATTGTAGAAGTAGAGGGAAGCACTGCTACTAAATTTCCTTTGGCTTTTCGGCTTGTGCGTAAGTAAATCCCTCTACACAAAAGCTTCTCATTTCTCCTACTCCACTCTACCTCTAACAATCTAACAAGCTGCCATGTTGTTATGCCAAGTTCCCTGTAAACAGCTTTAAAATCACACACAAGCGGCTCCTTGATTACACAAACCATCAACCTTCTCATTGACAGCTTAAAACCCTCGATTATACGACTCACCCTGAGCGCTGTTTTCCGCAGACTAAGTTTACGTGTCTAATTACAAACACACACCACGATTACCTAATCAAGTCCACGTATACGATATCAGTAGACGGTTAGGGATGACCTCACTTCCATATGGATTTGAGTGGTGACTTGCTAACGCTGAACAGCCTATAATTCTACAGAGAGCGAGGGGTTTAACATTTGCATTTTGTAATACGTTGAGAGCCCACCACAATAGCTGTCCCATTTGTGTAAACATGCATAAAGACCTCTCACAAGCTCTTGTATGATTGTGTTTAATTATATGGGTCCAGGTTGTCATTACACACTTTTGGACACACACTTTTGAAATGATTATATATTCATGCTTTCAGCTGCTTAAGGATTTACAAGTGTCGGTCTTTAGACGTAAGTAGCTACAGGCATTTTACATTTTACCGGCGTTTAGACTTTAAGAGAACAGTGAATATAAGCGGTTTCTCAAGGAACAGAACTAAAGATCAACAAAGCCTTTTACTGTTTATAAATTCCCCCGAATATTCTGATGAAATCAGTTTCAAAGCTGATTATAAAAGAGACTATCTTCTAGTAGGTAAATACATATTATTTTTACAAAAAATAATTCAAAGAAAAGCAAAAATACACTTATATAAACACACTACAAGATTCTATAGAGACTACGTAACCTCCTATCCTTTTTGTTTTCAAATAGAAACAACGCAAATTACTTGTGAAGTCTCGATCCTAGTAGTAATAATACAAAGTATCAAATACAATATTACAATAGGTACTCTCTGCTGAGGGGCTCAATTCATCGCCCAAAAAGTACATCACAGCAAAAGTTAAAATTTATCATAGAATTATATATCAAAATCCATCAAATGTTATCTCAAAATATCATGGTAAATAAGTTTATTGCAACACGTTGAGGCAAAGTTGATGTGATGGCAAAATCATCATCGACCGAAAACGATCCAATCAGTTCAATAGTGAAGCTTTACAGAACTATCCAAAGCAAAAATATAGAATGAAAAGCTTCGAGTGAAAGAAACATGAATTTTTATCAATAACTTTTCAAGAAAATTCGTCTGCTTTTGATGTTACACATTGAAAAGTAGGTTTAAGGGATTCAGCAGCAAGCTTAACAAATTTAGAATTAGGGAAACTCATCAAAAATAACCTTGAGTCGAATCAGATGCACAAGTTCATAATGAACACATTGATGCCTGATAAAGTCGCAAAGACGCGAAATTATTCAAAACTTATGAGTTATGAGACACCACAGTGTACACTGTGCAGTGTACGTCTACGCGATGTATACATTATACAATGTACAATGTACATAACAAAATACAAATCATCAAAGGAATCCATCATACGACTCCATGCTCACACAGGATACATCAAACACCCAGATAGTTGCACTGAGATGACGCCAGGTTGGGTACCTCTGACCTTTCGCCCAGCTTGTCTGTCAACTCGCTAATAACGAGACTCCGATCATGACTACTCCCCCTCCGATCATTCACCTGACTATTCTCTTCATTCAGTGCCAAGTTAGACCCTCCTGCCTTACTATTCTGCTCATTCGAGGGCCAGGTTGGAGCCTCCAACTTGACAGGTTGACCCAGTGGGTGAGTAGGTAGAGTCTATCTCACAAGACACCCTGTTCCCGAGGGAGATGTGGGACGAGGGCCTCTTCCGGCCCCCGGGGCCCCGGTCCCGGCCCTTCCTGATGTCGCTGATAAGACTCACCTCCCGGCTCATCTCGTTCAGCTGACTCGTGTCCACTGTGATCACGACAGTTTCTGTCTGTCCGTTTTCCGCTGTCTGTCCTGTGTCTGCAGCCGGAGGGTCGTGGGGCGGGACTGGGGGTGGGGAGGAGGCTCGGGGGGTCCGGTGCTTGCCCATCATGCGGCGAATCAGGGTCACTGGGTTGTAGGACTTCCGGGTTCCTCCTCCTCCCCCTCCTCCTGTACCCTCTTCTGGCTCATGATGGGAGTTTCCTTTCGTTTTACTCTTCTTGAAAAACGCAAATCTCTTTGATTCTACCATCACTTCTCAAAAAAGGAAGTCGGTGTTAGAAAGTTGGAATGTTAGAAGTGAGTGTTAGAAAGAGTGAATTGTGCAAAATAATCAAAATGTTGAAATCTTGAAATCTGTTGAATATAATGAATTCACTGTAAACTTTAGGTAAATTGAATATCATAAAGGAAGGGACCTAGAGCAAAATAGACAAAATACTCAAGTAAGCAGCAAAATAATGGAAAAATGAAAATTTAGAATTTATTCGTGCCTTTGTAACATAAATTATGTAAAACTGAAGAAGATGAATCTACAATTCAACATTCTAAGACAATCTGAGGAAGGGAACGATGGAAATATTGTATTCTCGTAAGAGACAACTCATTATTACTCATTTAGAATTATACCTGCTATAACGAAGGCTCGAGGGGGTTAAAAGGCGTAACGGGGCTTAACTAAGGCATAACGGGGGTTCACTACATCATGAATATCAATTAAATAATTTCTCAGGACAATGCCCTAGAATGGGGATTCATTTAAATGATATATTCAGTGGTACCTTAAATCACTATCAGCATAATTACTCAGCAAGATTTCGTTCTTATAATCTTATTTATAGCGCACGAATTATTAATTCACAAAAAATAACAGATGTTGTAAAGAGACAAACAATGAAAAAAATATATGTACAAAGAATAAAACTTAGCCGGAAAGTTTGAGTTTTTTAAATACATCGAACGTCTGGAGGTATATTTACTAAAAACAAATTGCAATGAATTATCAAGTAATTGATGTACTATGAACAGTAGATTAATTAAGAAAGCACACAAACACACTCGGATGAGCTGCTAACACACAACACAAACACACATATAATAACGCCTCATTCCGAAGTCAGATAAGTGTGTAAGCAGCAACTATAGTATTATAAATGGGTGATAATAAAATATTAGACATGCTTACGTCACAAATTCACAACGCTAAACCATCGTAATGACGTCATACGCAGTCGTAGGTAGCGCGTGACGTATCATATACTATAGGGCATGTATATATAAATATATATAGTGGGAGTTTTAAATTCACAATTAGTTGTCATATAAGACGTTTGTATTATATTATTTACTTGATATATAATCACTGCTATATTAAGTGACACGTTGTTGTTATTTTGTATGTATTTACTATTTTTTTCTTTATATACGTTACTTAATTTATTAAATTTTCAAAAATTATTTTTTATTATCCGTAAGTATCATATGGAATATTTCTACGTTAACTCTATTTCCCGTTTTGTATAACATCATCACCTGAACTAGGGCGTGGCCTTCGATAATTCGGATCGGTATGTATAATGACAACCCCAAAATTCTAAAATAAAAGTTCAATAGTAAGCAGTTACAATCATGTGTCAAACTTTATAAAAGAGCAGATACAGAGGAAGCAATATTATGGCAGATGAATTGTAAAGGGACGGAAAATGAAGATTACGAAAGAGTTTTTGAGATTTCAAGTTTAAATGAAAACCAGGAAAATCTTACATTGAGCTCCTCACATGATTAATGAAATGACCAAGATAAAATATGAAGGCGGCTGTTACTGTTCGAATGGGATCTAAATATATCTGCATTCTGCAAGTAAGCTGCAGGTAAATGGAAATGTTTTGGTTTTTGTTTTGGTTTTTGGTGCAAAATTCACTGAATAGTGAATACACACCTCTTGGCTGTATGGAAGTGTTTTCAAGTTGCGACTATTCATAAAGGTTACGAAACTGTGACATTGTGACATCAAGATATGGAGATAAGATATTGTATTGTCAAGCCTTGAAAAGGCGAGACTTAGAGCAATCGACAATATATTGCTGATTCGGCGATGCCTCCAGATAACAATCAGCAACAATAATCATGGAAAGTTTGACAATCCTGTAACAAAAGAATATGCATGTATCATCATGACAACGAACTTAACAAAGGTTTACAAAAAAAAGAGTACGACAAAAAAGCTAAAAAGGAGTACTCCATCATGGGAATCGTGACAACAGTTCATTGTTACGGCTATGATATTATGTGAGGTGAGAGTGTCTTATTGTCGAGCGACTGTGTCAAGTCTTCATATATTATGATAGAGCGTGTCAAGTTGTTACATTTCATGACGTACAGTCATATAAGTGGCAACATGACGTTACTGTGTCAAAATTATGATATATTGTTGTAATATAACTATTATCTTGATGTTAACGGAAATCAGGTACTCAGATAGCGTCGAATGCGTCTGATAGAAATCAATCAAAGAGTGGTGCAGCCAAGGGATCGGATGAGGACCCTTCAGTTTCAAAACTACCTTTTTATAATTCAAATTCTCGAGTAAAAAGAATGTAAGTACCTACCGTAGCGATTTCATCTTCGAAAATGGAACCCACCACAAGCACACAATTTTAAAAATGAGGAAACACCTCAGGAATGATCCATGCTTGAGGCGTTGTCCCTTGAATAAAAAAGTACTAATAAGGGCAAAAAATGGTATTTTAAAGGGCGTTCATATAGAGCATCATTTACCCATTTATAAGATGCCAATAACACAGCCTCTTGTACCGTTGAAGTGATGCAATCCTGAGCAAATTTAAAAGTTTAAACGATTTCTTAATTTCAAGTAGGTATTTGTGTGGTGAATTAGTTACATGATCCAAGTTACGGGTTTGGTTAGCTGCTCAATTATACCTACTTGTGCGATGTTCAGTTCTTATACAGGTTGGTGCATGAATTAAGCAGAAATTCAGTTTTTGTATGAAAGTATTAACAAAGTTCTTAGATCTGGTAAACAACATTCATCGATTTCTTGGCAAACTACATACCTAAAGATATTTTGAAAATATCAAAGTTAAAACTTTCACCCAGGTCCTGGCAGCTGAACCTACAAAACTTCCGTTCATCTTCAAATTGCTAAATTTTACTTGGCGTGACTATAGCCTATTTCTTCAACCTGTCCCCACTGCCTGTCTAAAGCCTGTCCCTACAACCTGTCTTGAGCGCGCAGCAGTCAGCATGCATGTAGAGTCCTATAACTAAATTAAATAATAGCGCCCTCCTATACAGTCTACACGCGTCCACACATTTCTACATTTATAAGTCCAATACACACTCTGCAAATTGCTTGGCTGCTAATGGATGTGTGTATGTACATTTGTGTGTTTGTGTTGATTGACTGACATGCAGCCACAAATATGTCCCGCTTTGATATGTTTGACGTAGGTCTCTGCTCAGCAATATAATGATGTTTTGTTATGTGTGGCCGCGCACTGAAGTGGTCAACATGTTGGAAAGCATGAGTGTGAATTAGAATCTGAGTTATATTGCTTACAATTTGATCGGAAGAAACAAAGAAGCTCACTCATACACTTTTGCAAGAAATGCATATTATTATGAAGAAATGCATATTATTGTAAACTTATGATGATCATAATGAACCTACATGTTGTCAATGACAATATTTGCCTACATCTTAGCATGCTGTTGTTAACTCTCTAACTCTTGATAAGGACAGGGTTGGTGGTTACATGTAAGTGTAAGAGCAACCAGCGTGTGATTGGGATTAATCATAATATTCATATTTTAATAGAATAGCCAGATATTTCATCAAGGAAGAGATTGCCAGCTTTTAGTATTTTCCGAAATGAATTAAATATCTAAAGATGGAATCCATAGCCTTGCATCACGCGTGGAAAATTATGATCAAATTTCGGGCCGAAGGCAGAGTTCGGCCCCAATATCACACAAACTCATTATTTCAATTCATTACTAAAATTCAAAATAATATTTATTTTATTTGCCAAGGAAACAAAATACATGAACTTATGAAGCCAGTGATGATTCATGACCTTCCTTATCATAATTCTATTATTATAGTAATTGACCCTGCCTAGTCACACACAAAATTAAAATCCCATGATGAACTAAAGATGAGCAAGGCGAGAGGGCCCATAGCAGGCAGGGACAATTTCCAAGAAAAACACATTCAAGGCATGCAATCGTAAAGGACATAGGTATGGGGTTTTGCTTATTAACTGATTAACTGCTTAACTGATAACGGGTTGGAAACTCATCATAATTCATCACAAAAACTAAGAAATTAACAGTTGTACCTATAGGTCCACAAAGCTACAACATGGAAGCATGAGTTTGACAGTGCCTCATGAGAACGATAAATTCACAACATATGCATCAAACATCTGGGGCACGATACCATAACATATGACAATTCCTCGATTCATTGGCTTCACAATTCAGCGATTCGTTGGCTTCTTGAAATAAGTACATGCATAAAAGCATAAATGCAGGTATCGTACCTATATTGTTGATGTTAACAGATCTGTTAATTTCTTTCACACAGTTTATATAGAGCTATCAATATAGAAAGCGTTAAAATTTAAATGCTAATTGCTTTCATGGCTGGCAAGATGTGGGGGTATAGGTACCTATTGACGAACAGGATTTGAATAATGTGCGCATTTAGAACTTTACAAGAAGGTGCAGGAACCATATCCAGCGATTCTCGAACTTTCCTTTTACTTTAGTACTTTCTGGTTTCTTCTTTTCTTATCTTACCTATCTGAACACCTTTCACTTTTCAATGAATAAGAAACTGTTCAGAAGATTCATAAATATCAAATGGTTTATTTATGAAGTCAGAGCAAGGACGAGGGATGGTGATAACGAATCATGTAATACCATGATGTGTACACCCTGATGCGTATTTTGCATAATAATACATGTACCCACTACCCTGCACCCAATGTTTTGTACATTTCATGAATTGCATGATATAGTTATGATAATGACCATCCATCATGTCTTTTCGCTAAGTTACACGCTGTGAAAGCTGTCATATAGCTCACAGTAGCGGGTGCAATCCAATACAGCATACCTTCAAAGCTACAAGAGGTAGGTATTCCGATAATATTTATTTAGGTAGGAAGGTACCTCCTCGTTTACATTATATCCATAATTCAAAATCTATTAAGAATTTAAAGCAGAAATTTGAGGAATCATCATTAAAGACTAGACACGTTCGGACGAATGAAAAAGATACAGAGGGCAATATATGCCGGACTCTTGGTAATTGGAATAGCAATTATTTGGCACACTGTGGTAGATATTATCCAGTAGTAAAATGAGGCTCGTATTACTGACCTACCTCCTTCACTAGCAGAAATCTTGGCAGGTACCTAGATAATATTCCTAGTAGGTACTCATAGGTACCAAGCAGGAACCTGTACTACCTTTGCACAGCGTAGGTGATGCAGGTACCTAGCTATTATTAACTTATCAAATTGGCTTTTCTCAGGGCAAAAGCTCTAAAATTGTGAATTTAACCCTTCCCCCGAATTACCACCAACAAAATCTTATGGTTTTAGTCCATCTAAACGTTCGGGTCATGGTTAAATAGTGTCTATCATCCGAATTTAATGCATTAATCGTGTCAATTAACAATTCGCCTTGCGGCCTCATTGTTAATTGCATCGTGTCAATTAACAATTCGCCTTGCGGCCTCATTGTTAATTGCATTGATTAATGCATACAATCCGGATGATAAACCCTTTATTCTATACTATCTATAGTACAATTTGGTTGAGATGTATTCAATTCTCTGACTCGGTTTACTATAAGAAATAAAGAAATAATAACCATTACGTTTTTGCATACATACATGGTAATGATACGTATTCTGTTGCATGATTTTCCGACAGCAAGACAGAAGCTATTTCAATTTAGCAAAGTTCTCAAGCAGCGAATACGCCTACAAAATCCTGATTATCATTTGTCTGCGTTTTTATTGCATACTAAAACTAATCTTTGATCTAAAAGTCAAGTGAATCCACTTCAATACAACATAAAACTCAGAAAAGATTTGAAAAAGATAGAGTTATGAAAACCAGCAAAACAAAGATTAATTTAACGGCATTGGTTCCTATATTATGTTTTGTTACACTGCACTGTTCACACTTGGCGAAGGTGTTGAAAAACATATATACATAGGTCCATCTGTTTTATGGTGTCTATACGGTATCAGTTGATGTAATATAACGTCATCATACTGCTGAAAGGATTACAATGTGAGTACATGGGAAAAGTGAAACTTTATTTTCAAATACACAGCACCTTACATTAATCATTTGTCCGGTTGTTTTAGATTAATCAATGATCTAGATGAAAATAACCTGAATGTACCAGCGACTTATCTAATGTATTGGAAATAACTTTTATGCGAGTAACAGACATTGTTCTATTATTATCATCTGACAAGTAGCTATCATAACAAGTGCCTATAGAGACTGCTCACTGACAGAATATTAACAGATGAAAAGAAGTCACAAATTAAATAAATCACACTAGCAATTGCCGTTATTGCAGAGTGTTGGGAATCAAGGCATGAACATTGGAGGTAGCTGATGTGGTGATTGTAAAAACAGGCCAGTATTACAGCAAGGCAATAAATAGGCTGTTAACATAGAATACCACAAAATAAAAACTCAATGGGTAATATACTAGCAGATGTAAATTTTTATGAATCCAGATAAGTGCTTCAACTAGGTACTTCTGACTTCGATTGCCTTTTGTGCAACACTCTCTGAAGATATGTGCCAGAATATATGCACAAAGAAAGGTCATACCTATTATTGGCACTCACTAAATCAACATTGAAATATTGATTGTGGGCTAGGCAGATGAAAATATAATATATAAATATATAATGTACAGGTATAGTAGGCACTTTTCCTTGTTCATCCGTTAACTTCGCTTTGGTATTATCAAAGCAAAGTTAACGGATGACCAATAAAAATTGCCTACAATACCTGCACGTTTCACTTGATCACTTCCTATAGCAATCACTGCCTCACCACCAACCTGCGAGCAAGGGCGTCTAGCTGCTCTAGAAGGGGCCCTCAGGAGAGGGTATGGGGAGGGGAGACTCCTCCCGGCCGGAGAGGTAGCAGGACGCACTTTCCTGAACTTCCTTATGTACTTCTGCTCAGCTTTGATGGCTGAGGTAAATTGTGTGCTTAGAACAAGAATTATGCTAACGCCTACCATAAGTTGACAGTGATTTATTCATTTAACTCAATTACCAATATACAATTAATGGAATTTTATATTTGTGTCTTATTAAAGATTTAATTATACCAGCTAAGCAGTAAATTCATTAAAAGACTTTTATAAAGAAAAGAAAAACAAATCAATTGCAAGGAATTAAGGAACTTACTGTCGATTGTTGGGAGTGTGTTCTTGGTTGTAGTTTCAGTTTTGTTGAGTGTAAAGGATGATACTAACCAGCAGTGGTGGATATCCTTAGTGAAAGGATACATGATCACATACCTAATTGGTAGTAAAATATTTAATAATATTCTATGCTGCAAACAATAGCCAGAAAGTATGCAGACCATGTATAGGTATGCACATTATACAGTATTGCATATCCTGAAAAGGTCCCTTACTAGTCAGGGATGAATTGGAAATCTGTTGGCTTTGGATGTTTAGCAACTGGAAATGCTATTTCAGACTGGCCCAGGTGTTAGGACCAGATAGAACTTTATCTTCCCTACACTGGATAAAGACATTGATGAACTTAATTTCCTTGATGAACTTGGAGCTTCTGAAACTAACACACTACATCTTGTGGTTGGGGGAGCATTGGGCGCCCGTCAAATGCATTCAACCCCATAACAGGGTCGCAAGTCCGTGTGCCACAGAGCCACAGTGTTAGCTTTCAGTACACCATATAGTTTTTGGTGTCTCATGCTTTATTTGGATCTGCCTAGCTCTCTGATGAAGGCATTTCTTTCATGGATCCCATCAAAGACTATGGTTGGAGTTGTTGGAGAGTTTTGTGGCTTGACTACAAAGATGACTGTATTTGTTCTACAAAGAAGATGGCCCTGGTGGCAATTTTTTATCGGCAGAGCACACCCTATTTTGGCCATGCCCTTTTTTGCTGTTTAATGCTTGGTACAAAATGCCCTTATTTGGGAATTTGGAACAAATCTATGAATCCTTTATGGATAGATGGCCAAAAACATAATAATTGATATGCCTACTTAACTACATAGCCAGAGCCTGTAACCTCCCAGATACTTAGATAGGGGTTTGCCTCCATTCATAGCCCTTGCTTAGTATGACATAAACCCACACCTGCCATTTCTGAGTATGAGAGGTCAAGGATAAATACAATATCTATTTTCAAGCAAAAGTCAGGCTAATTTCCTTATTTGCCATTTGGGGGCCACCCCTAATTTGCCAGTCCCAAAGCACCCATTACTCTTGTGAATCGCATTTCATTCTGTGCCCTGAGACTGAAGATATACCTATAGATGATGGCAATATTGGGGATTCAAACTATGACCAATCATCCTACTGCTCTACACATTGCATTAACTAAAGGGATCGTGTCCATGCTCAAGTATGGAGTTGGAGAAAAGTCTTACAGATTGATGTCTTGAAGAAAGATTTCTTTTTGATTCAAAGTAGACCAATCCTTATGTTATATATTATTCATTTCCCCATGACTATTTTCCTCATTCCTCCCAAAGTGCTATCAGGCATCAGCTAAATAAACTGTGTAACTGCCTATTCTCAATTTTGGCTCGACCATTTGAGTCAATTTCATGGCCAATACGGCAAATGACCACTGTATCTGTCGTGATGACTTAGATTGGTGCCATGAGCTGAGGGTATCTCAGTAACCTGACTGGGATACTTTAGGAGCATTTGATATAATGATATTCCATTGTTTAATTACTGATGCAGTTAGTTTGTTGAAGAGGAACATTGGAACAAAAGCTATACACAAATAAAGTTTTAAATTTGACCATCACTCTTCACTTCACAATAATCAATGAATTGATTTATCATTGATCATTCAAATCATTAAAAAACGTTTTTCAAGACATAAATTACTTTTTAATATACAAACATTGATTTAAAGTTTATCGTATCATTTAAACGTTTTAACTTGCTCTCTAAGATACAAACATTGTGCCACTAAATCGTTGATATAAAAACAAAAGGCCGCTTTTTAGTTTTTGTATGGCGTTGACAGAATCAGCGCCGCGCACTGGCGTCAGCGGGTCATACATTGTACGACTCGTAGTAATTCCCCTCGACGGGCGATGTCCGTCCCTTTCTTCTGACTTGTTGGCGGAAGGCGCAAAGTGACGTCCAAATGTGGAACGTTGCGCCGCGCGCGCGAGGGTAGGGTAACATACTGCGATAGTTCCCCTAACCAGGGGCTCGCCTCGACGGACGTTGCCCGTCTATTTCTTCTGACAAGATGATCGGGCGAGGTTGCAAAGTGACGTCCAAATGTGGAACGTTGCGCCGCGCGCGAGGGTAGGGTAACATCCTACGAGGGCTCGCCGCGCCGCGCACTCCGTGCGCGCGCGCCGCGTAACCTGGCAACCAGGGTCCTGGTTAGGGCAAGACTCGTAGGATCATGTTACCCTACGCTACCCTCGCGCGCGGCGAAACGTTCCAGTTGCAGTTGCCCTAACCAGGGCCCTGGTTACGCGCACAGAGTGCGCGGCGCGGCAAGCGCTAAACCAGGGCCCTATTTCTCGCTCCGGGTTGTCGTTTTGACGGTCGGATTTGAACCGTCGGAACTGACGTTAAAAGAAATGACGCCGCGCCGTACGTCTTTAGTAGTGTTTGTGGAAAAATCCTCAGAATCACTCTTATTACTTATCACTGGATGCAACTTCCATGAATGTTTTTCATAGGAACTTCTATTTTTAGCAGCATTCTTTTCTTGTACAATCTGTGTAATGTTTGATGTTGCAGCTTGATTGATTCTCAGAACTTTCAACAATCAATCGGCTGATGCTAAAATTAACCATTTGATGTTCTTTCAAAACGTTCTTTTTGACTCTGTCGTCATAACTATCTGCAAGCAATACGATTCTTCACATCCAGAAGCCTTATTCTCCATGATAAGAATTCATTTTTCTTATTTCAATCTGGTAATTAGGTATTCTGGTAATCTGGTATTCTTTACAGCATAATATATATAGTTTTTTACGCTCTGTATTCCATACAGGATTCCGATCCCTGGTGTAAATTTGGCTACATCTGGGTGTCATTTTAGATAAGTGTGTCTCATTTAAGACCAAATTTTGTCCATTTTTTGATCTCGAATTTCTAGTTTCTATGTAAGTCACATCTGTCAACTCATGGTGTCAACTCATGCAGCTTTGTGGTACAACATGTTTCCCACTTCTACTCCCAGTCACAGTATGAGCTAAACATAGCCCTTTTTCTTCTCAATGAGCATGTACCATGTTTACTGACACATTTACTGAAAATTTCATCTTGTTTTCATTTTCTATATTTGAGGCGAAAATGATTTCCATTTATCTAATGTTTGTACTGGCAAGTTTTACTGTGAATTTCATCTTGTTTCTTCGTCTATTTAAGGCAGTATAATATTCATTCTATACTTTACAATGTGGACATGCATTTAGGGCTGGTTATTACAATGAAAATTTTACCTAGATTTTGGGGCAAATGACCACATTGCAAAATCGCCGACTCGGCGCCGATCGGCGCCCGTCCGGCGCCGATCAGCGCCGATCAGCGCTGATCGGCGCCGATCGGCGCTGGTCGGCGCCGATCAGCGCGGGCGCCGATCGGTGGTACCGCCGATCGGCGCTGATCGGCGCCGATCGGCGCCGATGGGAAATCGGCATCTTTTCACAGCGCGGTCGGCGCCCGACAGCGCCGATCAGCGCCGATCGGCGCCGGCCAGCTCGAAAGCGACGGGCGCCGATCTACCGATCGCGCCGATCAGCGCCGATAAAAACACCTGTATAAGGGAAGCTGTCTGGTGCATTATTCCAGATTTCCCCGTGATTTTCCATCGGCGCCGATCGGCGCCGACGCCGATCGGCGCCGATGGGAATTCTTTAAAAATTTCAACCTGGACAAGAAAATGAGATATCCGCGGGATTTTATCGCATTTGACCGACTCTAACGATCGGATTATGTTATGGTTTATAATTATATATGTTTTATATGC
>WFMF01000951.1:0-22516 GCA_011033025.1 Beroe forskalii | reverse complement strand
TGTTCTACTTATATTGTAGATACTAGGCATATCATTTCAGCGTTGCTGTGCCCAGTGAACCGCAAAATAGGACTCCTCCCCAGAAAATGATACGCCACAGCTCATTCACTAATCTATTTAACATTGCGCAACACACACAATGTACACCATATCCAACACTATCTATATTTTGGATCTTCTCTCGAATCGGGTATTTCATTCCATTGCTGTGATGTGTACCGTGTATCCTATAAAGTTCTATTACGCCGGTGGATTTCGGTTGTTTCAGCGTTTCAGGTTTATTATTTGCTGCCCTATTTTTCAATCCACGATCCAATCAACAAAATGCCGAGCATTCCCCGACAACAATACCCAATCTGAATTCTGTCGACTGCTTGGTATATCCGTGACTGTAGTATTGCTCCCCCATTACCATATCATTACCATTCCATATTATTACAGACACTTGCCATGCAAAGCCCTCAGGCGCGCACGGCCATTCCAACACCCCATTGAATATGGTGAGCTCTTACTGGGCAACATTCACCAACCATTCCAGCTGGCTTTATATTGGTCAGTCTATTGGTTGTTGTTGCTGGTAAGTGTGCTGGCTGCTGCTTTAGTTGACAATATGGTTCTTATGTCGTGTTTCTTGGTGGTGGAGCACTGTCTGTATATCACTATAAGATTGTCTGTATATGAGATTGTCTGCACAATATAATACCGCATTGTCTGCATGCTCTCCGACTCACTCACATGTCACCGGGTCACCCAGCTGGTGAGGTGTTGTGAAACACAATCTGACTTGGCAACATGCCACGGATTATAGAAGCCCTGCTGCACGAGCAAGATACATGTATGGGGAGACTGAACATTGTCATCTCGCTGTGTGATCGTGTAGAGCCCCCCACACTTCACACACACACAACGTGCAAAGGCTGATGAGGCACATTCCACCGGTGTCTGTGTGAGATATTCACTGGAGAGAAAGTGTGATTAATGAAGTGTGGGGGGTGTTTCATATCACTCTCATTTCATGCACTCATAGCACACTGATAAGGGAACGGAACTACCTAATTTAATAACATATCACACTGTGTGAATCCGGCCGATATTATAATTACAACGCTTCGTGATAATAATGTTAATAATATTATGCAAATGATAAGGACATCACATAGGACACAAGTGTACACTACATGATACACGGTTTTCACTTCATTTCATGCGAATTTTGGACATCAAAGTTTCGTTTTTGATCAAAGTTTTCTTCTTTGAAGGATCGTACTATTGATATTATATTGATGTCAGTGTAGCATGTTGACTGTTGAGGAGTGTCTATAGATAGAACTTCAGATATAGTAGATCTAGGAACTCCAAATCAGGAAGATAATATGGATTAGCTATCTCACATGAAGCAAGTAAACTTCCTGGACGCTATCCAGGATCTCACTGTGCTACACTTAGCTCAATACCTTCGTCGATGTGCATGCTATTGCCAACATTTCCATTGATTTGTTTCGAGTTGGTTAGAGATTCCTCTATTAGGGCCGAAAAAGGTTTTAAACTCGAAAGGGCTTGTATCCAGTACACAAAATGAATCACAAACTTTTTTATAGTCTTGAATTTTGGGAAAGATTTCTAAACCCTTTCTTTTTTTTAATTTTTGCTCAAATTTGCTCTTAGAAAATAAATCAACCATGCTGACTATTGAATTATCCCAAAGATATTTCTGACTGAAAGTATGAAGAATCTTTAAGATTTGGCCAATGGTCAAAGCAACTGCCCTTCTTTGTTCCTTCTTGTAATTTTGTTATCTATATTGTCAGTATTGAGTGCTTCATACCTTCCCATAAACACAAGAGTAATAATTTTCTGAACAAAACCGACACATGTGTCATTTAATTATAACTAAATTACTAATAGATATTGTGACAGATGCGATATAAACAATGAGATTAATAGGATTGCAACCTGAACAAAAGCAGTAAACTTGTAAGAAACGTGATAAGTCGGTTAGCTTGTTTCACGGTTCCTTCCACGGTACAATTGATAATAATTGACAGCTGACTTCACCAACCCATCGTTGGAATAATTTCATTGATAAATTTTACGACGTCAATATGCAGATGAGCACCTGTTCCAAAAAGGACGCTATTAAAAATGAGCGGAACCAGAATTTATTATTCAGATTGAGAGACATGATGTCGTGGCTAACATATCTTGGGTGCTTCTTATTCTCAACACTCATCATAAATCATGCTCGAGGAAATGGGATTGATGTTAAAGACCAAAAAGATTCCAGATCAGCCTACAGAGCATGGCGGGCTATGTTTGACGATGGGACACCAATTCAAGGAATTCAAAGTGGTGGCAGTGAGAGGTTTAAGATATTTGAGAGGAACTACCAATCAATTTCCCAGGACATGGAGAGTGGGCAACTCGGATATGAAGAGAAACTGAATAAATTCGCCACTCTCTCCGATGACGAATTGAACGCTTACATCGGGATCAACGCAACTCATTTAAAGAACCCGGAGACCCTTTTCAAACGTCAAGCCCCTCCTTCCAGCACCACCATTCCCGCCTCAGTTGACTACAGGATAACTCTAGGATTGAGCCAGCCTCCGGAGTTCTCGACAAGCAAAATGATCCACTGTTCGGGGGGCTCGTGGGCCTATGCCGCCACTGCAGCTCTGGAATCCCAGTACAAAAAGCTAACGGACGAGATAGTCCTCCTCTCGGAACGACAGTTGCTGGACTGCGCTAGTCCGTCAACTGACAATTGTGGTGGTGGGTATATGGATGTAGCTTATGACTTCGTATATCGAATGCAGTCTCTGTCAGCACGGAATGAATACCAAGGCGGAGATTGCAAAGGGGAGTCCAGTAAGAATGCACTGTCCCGAGCTGGGATTGAAGAGAAGAAGTGGATCCCTGCTGGTGATGATAATCTCAGGAAAGCTATAGCAGAAATAGGACCTGTGGCCACTGGTATCTACGCCAAGAGGGAATTATTCTACTACGACTATGGGATATATGGTTCTTTCGCCCAATGCCCTGTCAACTCGGATATAAACCATGCAGTAACTGTGGTCGGATACCAAACTAACATGTGGATCATAAAGAACAACTGGGGACCTGACTGGGGGATGTATGGCTTCTTCTACCTCAGTAGAGTAGGCATCAACATTTGCAAGATATCCTCTCTTGCCCTCTCCATCCAGATGACACCAGCTCCGAATGCAGATGATGTGTGTCAGCATGTGCCGGTTGCCCACAGACAGCCATGCTGGCATGAGTCCAACTGGTTGCAGAACCAAGCCTCATGCGAGGCTCGGGGCTGCTGCTGGGAGCCCAGTGTCGCAGGGTACGAGTGCTTTGTCAAAGCCAAGATAACCCTCTACTCCGAGCGACATTACGGAGGTGTCAGTGCTACCTTTTACGGGACAGTAGCTGATCTGACACCCTACGACTTTGGTGCAGCATCTTTCTCCCTCAAAATCCACTACGGTAACTTCATTGCTTACAGCACAAAAAACTTCGGAGAAGATGGGGTCTCTGAGGAAGATTTCTCTCTGGCAGTGCTGACTCCGGGCGACTACACCAACCTAGACGACTACAGTTTCTCCCACGAGATAATGTCCCTGAGAGCCCTGCCCACATCTCCCGACATCATCTCCCTCTTCGCTCACACTCAAGGCAGGGGTGAGATGATCAGTTACTACAGGAGTTATGACTGGGTGGGACTCGATAAAAACGATAGGTTCTCATCCGCCTACACGACCGGGAACTGGAAGGTCTGTGACCATGTGTCGTACGACGACTGCAAATCTGTCTCGGGGGGTCTCCAGCGTAATCTGGGAGATTTGAAACTTAATGATATGGTGAGCAGTGTGGAATACGACGGTTAGGGATGAGATGATGTTGGGCGAATTTTATCGTGTTTGCATTTCTTAATTCTGTGTTTCAGTGTTTACATGCAACAATCCTCAGGATAATCAAAACTTAACTAAAAGCGTTGCCATATAGAAAATATATCCTAGAGAGCTTAAGCTACGAAGCTTTTCCTTTAATAAGCCAGGAATTTAAAAAAAATCTGAGTGTAAGCTTGAATGTTAAACAAACCAATTATAAAATTATCCATCAAAACCGCTTTTAAAAAATATACTAAAGTATCACAAAAGTTTTCAATTGACTTCTCCCATGCGGAATATTTTTAGCAGCTCTAGAAGTGGAATGGTGTGAATGAAATGATCTATTGCTCCTCCTCCTCAGACAATAGCTTATAGATCACAGATTTAAAAACTACTAACTACTCTAGCGTGAAACTATGTCAAACACTCGCCGTTTGTCGCTACAAACATCCACTTGCTGTTTGAGATTTTCAGTTCAACGATTAGTGGAATTTCATATATCTTAAATCAATCCTTCTTTGCAATGAGTACCCCCAGAGTAAAAAGCAAGCTGATTCACAGTATAAGAGTTTTGTAGGTATCTACCAGGGTAATGTTTACCAGGTCCCAGCATATTTCACTTATTCCTTAAATTACCGGGGATCTTCAAACCAGCCCCTCCCACACCTTATTAACAGTATAACTTCTCACATCCCCAGTAATAATACCGTAATTCTAATTCCTGCGAGCTGCCAATCATCGACAGCTAACGAACTTGAAATGTGTGAAATATTTAATACCGTTATCGACACAGTACATCCTATTCCTCCATTGCCTCAAAACCAAGTTCTAAGCAGTTCCGCTCCTTCCAGATTTGTTCGCCATCAGTATATGGACGATATTATTGGCAACCTGTATTTTCTCATTTCATGAAGTGAAAGACGCCCACTCGCTAAATTATTGAATAATCTTTAGCTCAAGATCGGTTTTAGTCTTTAGGCTTTTTTGTCGTGTGGATACGTCACGAGGATGCCCTTTTGAACCTCACTAGACCAGGTCTTCACTTTTGTCCACAATATCTGAAGCGAAGGCTGTGTACTGCCCGGAAAGATCACCACCTGACCAGGGCTGAAGGCTCTAAAGATTCGCAAATCATTATATGCATTCAGCATCCACAAATCCACACATCAACATCAGCTTGGAATTGGAGGAACCACTTGAACCAATTTGAATTACCAAGGCTTCCTGAGAAGTTTGATGAAAGCAATCAATCACACAATCACACTCATAGGATTGCTTATTCGAGGGAGAAGAAACGATAATGGTGGCAAAAATAACCACAGTGAGGCACATTAATCAATCTTCAGCAATCTCACCTTGATTAGAAAATACAATTTAAAATCATGACCCAACTGAGCCAGTCTCTGAACATTTAGAAACATAACCACGACGCCAAGAACCACGTGCTCCTTTGCAAAGTTATGGAGTGTGGTACATATCATGTCGTATACAGTATTTTCACCTTGTATGGGGTGTAAGTGGGAGGTTGTACCGGGGTAGTGACTAAAGATCAGCTACCAGCCTCGGTATCTCTCCGCAGTTATCTGATATCCTGCGATAACAATAATACATTGTGTACGCTGTGTGGTGTAGACCAATTAATGGCAGTTTTGAACTAAGAACAAATAATGAGTGTGAACATTTGCCGCCTGGGACTTGTGACCACATATTTTGTAGGGGTTTTAAGCTCGATTTACTAGGTACATTAATTATTGTACGACTCAAAACGTAACATTAGTAGTGCGAATTAATATCATCAGCTCTGAGCCGCCTTTGTACAATCCTTTCATCTGATTTTTCTTGATTTTGTGGAGTGTTTTGTTCGGAACTTTCATTACATCAGATTGTGTTACATGATTTGAACGAAGTGATGAGAAGTTTCATCACCTGTCAAAGTCCAGTTCTGGAACAAAACAGAAAGCTACTAAATGGGTTAATGGATCATGAATGGATGAGTTAACTAATGAATATGGATGGGTTATTCTCCATTGATATTATAGACCCATCAAATTCTGTATTGTATAGTTATTATACGCTTAGAGCATGGCTGGGAGTGCGCTAATATAGGATAATCAAACACCCTTAGGATACGTTTATATGAATTATCACACGAGCGAAGCGAGTGATAATTCGAATTATTGCTCGAGCCGAAGGCGAGTGTATTCCAATTATCACTCGAGCCGAAGGCGAGTGTGATAATTGATATAAACGTATCCTAAGGGTGTTTGATTAATCTATTATATAACGTGAGAAACGGGCGGATATTTACACTGGTTTTTCAATAAGAAAGCAAATTTAGAAGCCTTTGGTTATAAAAATCCTTTAAACTAGAGGGCCTGAAATTGAATCTTGAAAATATCAAGCTTTGGAGTGGCCGGGAATTTTAGATTAGATGGTGAAGAGTGGCTATGTATATTTGAATTTGCCTAAGAAAGTATGAATATAAACGCAAGTCTGGAATATTCATAAACTTTGGTCGTATCTTTTGATTCAACAAGGTACTATAAAGTGATTGTCGATTGAAATTTACAACAACAAAATAGAAAGGACGCAAATGTATTGGCAAATTGCGGGCGGTGGCATTTGTTTAAAATGTAAAGATGTAAGAAGGGAAACATGATTCAAACAAGCGAAATTTCACCAACGTGTACAACAAGTATACGAAACACCAAAAAAAAAGAAATCTTAACACCAAAGCAAGAGAATACATTTGCATATGCTCGTGTATCGTTATTTATACAAGTAGTGAGGGTAAGTGGTCCTTGTGGCACGTGCGTGCGCGGCTCATATAACGGCTACTGAGTATACATAGACTCATTAAATCAAAACAAGATAACATGATATTATGTATACACTGATGTATTGTAATGGGGTGAGAGCAAGTGGTCTTCAGGTTTTACTGGCACGTGCGTGCGCGGCTCATATAACGACTAAAGTGGACACATGAAACGAAAACAAGATAACGTAGTATGTATATACACCGGTGTATTGCAAGGGAGTGAGAGCATTAACTAAAACTCTAAAAAGTCAGATTTAAATGATTTTACATGTAGATAAATACTAATCACAAAATCCAAAAGTTTTGATTTTTGGGGTGTGATAATTTTTCAAAGGTGTGATAACTGTTCTTTGAGGGGTGTGATAACTGTACAGTTATCACACACCTGGAAAAATTATCACACCCCAAAATTTCGAAAATTTTAAAATCTTATGAAAATTATTAATTGACCCCTAAACTCCATTTTTGAAGCCGTTATATAACAAAAATTATCGGAGCAAGAATTATATAACGATCGTTATATAATATACGCTTAGAGCATGGCTGGGAATGCGCTAATAAAAATTATGCACGAGGCGAAGACGAGTGCAATAATTTGTATTAGCCAATTTTGAGGGTGCTTGTAGGCGTGCAATAATAAGTAATATTGCACTCCTCACATTGGCTAATACACTAAGAGCATGGCAATGGTCATGACGCTAATAAAATTATTGCACTCGGCTTCGCCTCGTGCAATAATTTGGTATTGTCGCACTCGGCCTGCTCCTCGTGCGACAATACAAATTATTGCACTCGGCTACGCCTCGTGCAATAATTTCTATTAGCGCATTCCCAGCCATGCTCTAAGCGTATATTGTCGCACGAGGAGCAGGCCGAGTGCGACAATACCAAATTATTGCACGAGGCGAAGCCGAGTGCAATAATTTTATTAGCGTCATGACCATTTGCCATGCTCTTAGTGTATTAGCCAATGTGAGGAGTGCAATATTACTTATTATTGCACGCCTACAAGTACCCTCAAAATTGGCTAATAGAAATTATTGCACGAGGCGAAGCGAGTGCAATAATTTGTATTGTCGCACGAGGAGCAGGCCGAGTGCGACAATACCAAATTATTGCACGAGGCGAAGCCGAGTGCAATAATTTTATTAGCGTCATGACCATTTGCCATGCTCTTAGTGTATTAGCCAATGTGAGGAGTGCAATATTACTTATTATTTAACTCACAACACGTTCGCCGAGATTGAAATCCAGTTTACGGAGCAACCGCGTACTTTTTTCGGATCGTTAAATAATAATGTTACTCCACACGGATATCGGTGTGGATTTCCCATATTCCACTCGGCTTCGCCTCGAGGAATATTCACCAATCCACACCTCAATAGTGTGGAGTAACATGATATTATTCACCATGTGGTGGGGTTATTCCGGTTGAATAAAAACGTGTTATTTAGAGTTTTTTGTCGTATTACTCCACCTTTTTTAGTATTATTCACACTTTTACCATGTTATTCCACTCTTACACCGTGTTATTTGCCATTTTTATGGTGTTATTCAACACTTTTGCCAAATAAGTGATACGACAGAACGTCCTTTTCTGCTGGGAGAGCTGGCACACTGCTAATTTGCCTGATGAGTAGATAATTGCTCTCCACCAAAAAAGTGATACAACGGAACGTCCTTTTCTGCTGTGAACTGTACAGAATGCTAAAAATCTCAGGCTCAAAGCTTTGTACGTTTGTAGACTTGGTGAATAATATCGTTACACAACTCATAAGTATGAAGTAACAGCTTGTTTTCAACTCGGGCTACGCCCTCGTTGAAAACAAATCATTATTCATCTCAGCCTTCGGCTTCGGTGAATAATGCGATTTATGCAACTCGCTTCGCTCGTGGCATAAATCATGTTACTTCACACTTATTCGTTGAGTAACTCTATATTATTTAACTCACAGCCCGTTCGCCGAGTTTGAAATCCAGATTACGGAGCGGCCTCGTACTTTTTTCGGATCGTTAAATAATAGTGTTACTACACACGGATATCGGTGTGGATTTCCCATATTCCACTCGGCTTCGCCTCGAGGAATATTCACCAATCCACACCTCAATAGTGTGTAGTAACATCATATTATTTACCGCGTGGCCGGATATAGCGGTTAAGTAAGATGTGCTATTTTTGAGTTTTTTTTCATACTTTTGATATTATTTTCACACTTTTGATATTGTTTTCATACTTTCGGTATTATTTTCATAGTTTTTGGTATTATTTTCATAGTTTTTGGTATTATTTTCATAGTTTTTGGTATTATTTTCATAGTTTTGCTATTATTTTCATAGTTTTGCTATTATTTTCACAGTATTTGATATTATTTTCATAGTTTTTCTATTATTTTCACAGTATTCAATATTATATTCACACTTCTTGTCAAAGGAACTCCGAGACGGAGCCTCACATCAAAGCTTTGATAAACAAGTCGTATTGCTCACCACGTAAAGCCTACCGTCTAAAGACAAAAGTTATATTTATATGCTGAGAGTGAAGAAAATGTTTTCTTGCGTTTGAAAAACTTGGTAAATAATATCGTTACATAACTCCCAACAGCGAAGTAACAAATTGTTTTCAACTCGGGCTGCGCCCTCGATGAAAACAAATCATTATTCAACTCAGCCTTCGGCTTCGGTGAATAATGCAATTTATGCCACTCGCTTCGCTCGAGGCATAAATCATGTTACTTCACTGTTGCTCGTTATGTAACTCTATATTATTGCACGCCTACAAGTACCCTCAAAATTGGCTAATAAAAATTATCTTACACACACACACACACACACACACACACACACACACACACACACACACACACACACATACCAGTACTATAGGCCGTATATCAGATTCAAATGATGGATTACATGATATAGCACAACTATGCTAATAGGGCACATAATAGCTTGCACGCCATGTCCGGGCTACCTGTGAAAACACCGCTACTACCGGTCTGTGAGGTCTCAGCATTACTACCGGACTGTGAGGTCTCAGCATACCTAACATTCCCTTTACGTCCACTGCCGATGTCCAGTGCTTCTGCTCACTGCTGTGCTTCATAGGAATTTTATACTTAGGTCAGAACTTGTTTCAGTGTCATCATTACTCATAGGAATTTGATACTGTTACTTCAGAACTTGTGTCATCTTGTTCCGAAGGACTCTGATATAGTGTTACTTCAGATCTTTTTTCAGTGTCATCCTGTTTCAAAGGAATCTGATAGAGTGCTAGTTCAGAACTTGTTTCGGTGTCATTGTGATTCATAGAAGTGTTAATTCTTCAAGTTAGCGTAAGGAGCGTAGTAGTCTAATGGGGGGGCCAACCCCCATAAACCCCCAAAAATTTAACCCCCATTTGCCTTTTTCGATATCCACTTGGGGGTTTATGGGGGTTTAATTTTCCAGAAAAAGGTCGAAAATCTTCAATGAAAATTAGTACCATTTAAAAATAGGGCCAAAAATCGTCAACAAAAAATGGTACCATTTCAGAAAAGGCTTGAAAATCGCCAACAAAAAATGGTACCATTTCAAAAAAGGGTCTAACATTGTCAACAAAAAATGGTACCATTTCAAAAAATGGCCGAAAATGGTACCATTTTAGGAAAGGTTCGAAAATGCGCAACAGAAAATGGTACCATTTCAAAAAAGGCTTGAAAATCGCTGAAAAAATGGTACCATTTCAGAAAAGGGCCGAAATTCATCAACAAAAAATGGTACCATTTCAAAAAAATGCCAAAAATCGTCAACAAAAAATGGTACCATTCCGTAAAATGCCAAAAATTGTGAACAAAATCAGTAATAAAACAGCAAAATTTAACTAAATTAAGCCCCCATAAACCCCCATAAACCCCCAAAAATTAAACCCCCATTTGCCATTTTTCGATATCCACCGGGGGTTTATGGGGGTTGCCCCCCCCCTCTAATTTCAAATGCAGTCGGGACATCCGTTTAAGTTTAGTCTCTAAATATTATGATTTAGAATTAATTATGATGCCAATATAATATTCATCATTATTCGGCATAACCTATTGAAATTAAGGTTGGTTTGTTAATGACGAGACTACTCTTACGTCTGCTCTCTGTTTTGCTCTACCTACCAAAACATGACTGAAACCGCATTTTATTATTATTATTGACCCACAAGTCACAGATTCAGTAGATTGCAATTTTATTGATATTCGTCAAGTCTCATGGTAACGCCGTATGATTTATATCCTCAAACCATCCTCGGTTGAAACCAATTATCACATGGTATTTGAAAGCTTCCGATCTAAAGAACCTCTTGCCAATCCTAATCGTAAGAACCTCGAGTCTCAATTGTCTTAAATAAAACACCCATCACCCCCTGCTACTCCCTGCAGTTCCATGTTATGGGAGAGAACGGGCACATCTACATGCCCAGCTACGTGCTCCTGAGTCTCTCAGCCTTTGCCATCGCTGGCAACCTCACCATCGTACTTATGGTGAGTGGATTATGTGGATTACAGGGAATCCTGGGAGAGGGAATTATAATTACTCAATGGATTTATCAGTGTTGCGAGGATTAATTTCAGGAGAATGTGATGAACATGTGTTTTGTCAGTGAAACATATTTTGCGGGTGATAAGAATACTTTCACTCAATTTCTGATTAAAATCTGCAACTGATAAGCTGAATAACCAGCAATATGCCATTACAGTCAACCATAACATGCAAAATAAAGCATGTACTGATATTCACAAATCAACATATCAGTAAACTCAGAATGTTTGCAGCAGTTAACAATCCATCTTAACACAATGCCCTGATTTCCTCTCCTTGATTCTTCTCATCTCTCTCCCTCGCCAGGTGGCACAATACCGGTTCCTGCGTAGGACGCGGACCCACTGGCTCCTCATGGCACTAGCAGTGGCTGACTTCTTCCGAGCATCGCTGGTCATGGTCTTCGTGGGTGTCAGTGGGGCTGTGGGGGTCTGGTTTGGAGGTGATCTCTGGTGCAAGGTACGTGTCAGTGGGGCTGTGGGGGTCTGGTTTGGAGGTGATCTCTGGTGCAAGGTACGTGTCAGTGGGGCTGTGGGGGTCTGGTTAGGAGGTGATCTCTGGTGCAAGGTACGTGATCTCTGCTTCTCTGTGTCAACTTTGGTGTCTCGCATGATATCATTCCACTGATGAAAATATAGAATAATAGCTGGAGTGAGTCAGATGAAATGTTTTCAGATAAGCGGGAGTCTGCCCTTTCTGATGTTCATGATATGTTACCTGCTACACGCCATGATAGCAGTGGATCAGAGGCACACCGTCATGGGATTCTTCAGCAACTACCGTCTCAAACAGGTACATGGTTTGGGTGATCTAAAATCATTTTTCAGAAAACATTCTAATTCAGACCTGATCCATTTAAATTGACCTGTCTGTACTACTTAGCTGATTAGAATCACTTTCCAATCTGGATCTGGCCTCTTGCCATATCAGGTGAAGTTCTTATCTAGAATGACCAGTCCGCCCCTTATCAGGTGTCAGCCGTGTTCATGATAGCCTTGTCAGTGGGGGTGTCAGTGTTCGTTGTGGAGGTACCGTACCTTACCATGGAACTGCTCACTGACAACAAAATACACTTCAACAACACCACCGCTCACTGCGAGATGTACCCTCCTGATCAGGTACATGTGTTGTCAGGTGTTATCATGGTTATTAGTGGTAGGGCAGGTGTTGTCAAGGTAACTGACAACAAGATACACTTCAACAACACCACCGCTCACTGCGAGTTGTACCCTCCTGATCAGGTACATGTGTTGTCAGGCGTTGTCAGGCGTTGTCAGGGTTATTAAGGGTAGGACATGTGTTGTCATGGTAACTGACAATAAGATACACTTCAACAACACCACCGCTCATTGCGAAATGTACCCTCCTGATCAGGTACAAGTGTTGTCAGGTGTTGTCAGGGTTATTAAGGGTAGGACATGTGTTGTCATGGTTACTGACAATAAGATACACTTCAACAACACCACCGCTCATTACGAGATGTACCCTCCTGATCAGGTACATGTGTTGTCAGGCGTTCTCAGGTGTTGTCAGGGTTATTAGGGGTAGGACATGTGTTGTCATGGTAACTGACAACAAGATACACTTCGACAACACCACCGCTCATTGCGAAATGTACCCTCCTGATCAGGTACATGTGTTGTCAGGTGTTGTCAGGGTTATTAAGGGTAGGACATGTGTTGTCATGGTTACTGACAATAAGATACACTTCAACAACACCACCGCTCAATGCGAAATGTACCCTCCTGATCAGGTACATGTGTTGTCAGGTGTTGTCATGGTTATTAGGGGTAGGATATGTGTTGTCATGGTAACTGACAACAAGATACACTTCAACAACACCACCGCTCATTGCGAGATGTACCCTCCTGATCAGGTACATGTGTTGTCAGGCGTTGTCATGGTTATTAGGCTAGGGGTAGGACATGTGTTGTCATGGTAACTGACAATAAGATACACTTCAACAACACCACCGCTCACTGCGAGATGTACCCTCCTGATCAGGTACATGTGTTGTCAGGCGTTGTCATGGTTATTAGGGGTAGGATATGTGTTGTCATGGTAACTGACAACAAGATACACTTCAACAACACCACCGCTCATTACGAGATGTACCCTCCTGATCAGGTACATGTGTTGTCAGGTGTTGTCATGGTTATTAGTGGTAGGCCAGGTGTTGTTATGGTAACTGACGCGACAAAATACACTTCAACAACACCACGGCTCACTGCGAGATGTGCCCTCCTGATCAGGTACATGTGTTGTCAGGTGTTGTCATGGTTATTAGGGGTAGGATATGTGTTGTCAAGGTAACTGACAACAAGATACACTACAGCAACACCACGGCTCACTGCGAGATGTGCCTTCTGATCAGGTACATGTGTTGTCAGGTGTTGTCATGGTTATTAGTGGTAGGCCAGGTGTTGTTATGGTAACTGACGCGACAAGATACACTTCAATAACACCACGGCTCACTGCGAGATGTATCCTTCCGATCAGGTACATGTGTTATCAGGCGTTGTCAGGGTTTTTATTGGGGAATGGGGCTATAAAAATGGGGAATGGGGAAAAAATAGATAGAACTTGTGTTTAATAGGTACTGACTCCCGGTACATTGGTATCAATGGTCTATCAGTCCAAAGTCCATCTATAAAGGTGTATTATGACCCCTTCATAAAATGTGCAACACACAGTTCACTAAACTATTTACTAAGCAGTAGGCATATACTAGGTATACAACTCATGTGTTACTAAGGTAACCATCATATGAAAACCCTACGTCAGTGGTTAAATCTTTAAATAATTCATTTTTAAAGCCATAATTTAGTGCCCCCAACATATTAACTTCTCATTAAACACCATCATATAACAATTAAAGAAGGCCACTGCTCACCAACAAACTCGGAACTATACTAGTCACTGCTCACCAACAGACTATAATCCCCCACTAAAATAGACTCTTATCCCTAATAAAATACGACTCTAATCCCCCTCTAAAATACGACTCTAATCCTCCACCAGGCGTACCACCACGTGCACGTGTACGACATCATGTACGTGTTCTGCTACATGTTTGTGCCGGGGATGGTGATATTCGGCTGCTACTGCTACATCTTCGCTAGACTTCGCAGATTCTACGCTCAAGACCAGGTAACACATTTGTTTGTGTACTTATTCATTCCGGATATGAACTAAAGTTTCCATTTTTATGATTAAGTTAAGGTAAATATAGTAATATACAAAATTTTTTGGTCTGATTTATTCTAGATTTTGATATCATATTCAGTAAATCAATAGTTCTCATTTCAAATTGAGGATACGTGGCACTGAAATGTGTGTTGTGATTTGTGAGAGAATTAACCGTAAGAGGAAAAGCCAGGGATTGCAAATTAGATGCTCACGTTAAACAATTAAATGATGTTTTGGGTTTCCTTCGGATTAAGAAAAATATACTTTGGTAAACACGAAATGTTTACACGATGAAATTTATCATCACCCGTGTTGTGAAATGTGAAATTTTCTTCACTCCACCCTCAAAGAACTTCACTCCCCGATGTCAATTACCCTGTAGCAATCCCTGTAGGTGCTACGTGAGATGCCGGGTGGGGACAGTTACCAGGACCAGGATATCATCTCCTACAACATCAAGATCTTCCTCCTGCTAGCCCTGGTCTTCCTCATATCCTGGACACCCTGCTCCGTTATCACCCTCCGGAAACTATTTGATGTCAACTACATGCTAGCAGATTGGAGATTAGAGGTGAGTGAGATAAGATGCTCCCAGATTGGAGATTAGAGGTGAGTGAGATAAGGTGCTCTGGATTGGAGATTAGAGGTGAGTGAGATAAGCTGCAGATTGGAGATTAGAGGTGAGTTTTGTGAGATACGATGCTCGCAGATTGGTGAGCCGTGAGATAGCATATTTGAGAGAGAAATTGGAGATCAAGTCAGAGGAATTTTATATCCTTTTGAGAGCCAAGTTGCCACTTCGATGCTATGATGGTAATGCTTTTATATTTACCGTGCGAGGATTTCAAAATATGAACTCTTTACTCTGTCTCAAACACGCCTTTGAAGAAGCAATGGGAATAGGTAGAATCCGCTGAAATAATCAGCCCTTGAATAACAGCGGTATCGGTGCTTATTTTATTTTATTCAACTAAAATTTACCAATATGATAAGCGATCATTAATCGAATTAATGAAAGTCCCACAATTTGATTTGAGGCCATTCTTATTTTCTTAAACAAACAAAATACGGACGATAAAGTACGAAATAATCAAAATAACAGTGAGTCTTAGCAAACATTTTAAATTCAAACGTCATCATCGGCGAAAATAGAACTTACGTTGCTATTGCAAGTTGATATTTTGAAACCCCAAATAATTTAGAATTATTCACGATTATGTCAGCATAATCTTTAAAAGTGGACGCAAATGCTCAATTACGACCGAAGAATTGAAATTTTGCTGATAAATTCAATAATTTTACTGAGTAATTTAGTGATTTTACCGTTTTACCCAATCTTCTATTCTAATGATGTGGAAGGTACTTGGATTTATTAAACGTGCTAAATGGTGTCTGGCAAGATTTCAAAAATAAAGCTCGATCAGAGCCGACAAAAGGGTTCTTGGAATTTGGATAATCCCACTTACAGGCTACACACATTCTTTAGATCTAATTAAAAACTGTTTCTGCAGATCTAACTATTGTAATAATGACAGCACTTTGCAGTTAAATGTGCGTGTAAATTAGGTTTTCCTTTGTGTACATGGAGCCAAGAGAACAATACCTTCTGGATTCTTACATCAGGAATGCGTCAGGACTGTGTAATGATTTTAATTTTCTCTACAGGGAAAAAAGAAATCTTCATCCTTCAGCCTCAGTAAATTTCAGCAAAGTATAAACCGTACTGGTACGACAGAATACATAGAAATAAACATCTTTGGTGTTGATTGGTCCATTTCAGTCAATATCAATGTTCATTGTTCGAGTTCATATCTTGTGTTCAGATCTTATCTGGAAAGGTATGTTCAGAAATCACTTTTGTCCTCAATGGGTCCCAGTACAATGTACTCCCAACATTCCAACTAATTCCATATTCAAAACAACCTTTTCTACTTTGTTTAATGCAAGTTAAGAGTTATATTTTACCTATCCTTATACTGATTTGAGGCTTACAAAGTTAGTATGCGAGGCTTTGGCTGAAATTTTGCAGATGGTATCTGAGAAAAGGCTAACATTAGATGCCTTTGTCTCGCCAGCAGCACCGAATGTATGTCATAGAACGGATTCAAAATGTGAGAGAAAACCTGTTGACAGACTGCGATATGTAATTGTATTAGGACATTTCTATCGGAAATGAATAATTCATCGGAAAATGAATAACTCAACTGAACAGGAGAGAGAATACCTGTCTTTCAGCGGAATTTAAATTCGATTTAAATTTAAGGAGAAAAACTGTGCAGTGCGAAAGCGTTGTTACGATTTTTTCCGATTTTTAGGGCCGGATTACACAATTTTCGTGTTAGGTCGACCTAAGAGGCTCTAAGTTTAAGGAGGAGCTCTAAGGAGCACCTCCTGTACGTCCTCCTTTAGCAAAATCGGAATTACACAATTCGTAAAGGTCGACCTAAACCGTAAAGGAGGAGGTCGTCCTCAAACGCTAAGGAGCATCTTAGGAGCAGCTCCTCCTTTGACAATATCTGCGATTACCCAAATTGAAAGACGGAGATCCTCCTTAAATTTTTAGGAGCAGGTCGTAAAGGAGCAGCTCAGTTAAGGAGCAGCTCCATATATGGTAGAAACCTCCATATAAGGAAAGTCATATGGAAGTGAAATTAGATTTAGAAATTAGACGCAAATTGAATCTGTTAGCAAATGAAATTATAGATGGGTTTGAATGTGCTCGGTGCCAGTGAAGTGGAGTTTACTGCTGGTGAGTAAATATCTTGCAATGCATGTGATGGGGCTCGTGAAAAATAAACATGCCTCATCAGGACCCATTGTAAATTTTATTGATTGGAGCCCAAGGTGGGGCACTCATACTGCATACAGCTTCCAAGCGCATGAAAGCTGTCGCCTGTCACTGCCAGCTCTGATTATTTACCCTAATTGCTGAATTGAGATTGAATAAAAATTTTGTACACAAATTCCGGTCAGTCTCCCATGTAAACGGGAGCCTTTATTATCTATGACAATGACGTCACTCAGAAAAATATAATTAAGCGCACCTAGCGCTTTAAGGACTAGGGTTAGGGTTATGGTTACGGTCAGGATTTGTTAGGGTTGGGGTTAGGATTAAGGTTAGGGTTTTGGTTAGGGCTACGGTTAGGTTTAGGATACAGAAAAATTGACGTTTAGATCTGTGACGTCACTCAGAGCCGTTTATATGGGAGACATACCCAAATTCCAGAGCTTATTATCGGTTCTACCGGGGGGGGTTCAGCAGTAAGTGGGAGGACGGCATCACCCTATCTGGTCAAGAATCCCAACCACCCACCCACCCACCAGATAGCGGCATGCCTGTAACTGGGCAAACTGAACTGAAAATTAGACCCACCCCTACAAGCTACAGACATTGTTTCAGGGACCACAAATTGGTTGCAAAAAGCGACCCTTTGTTTCATATAATCTTAGTTTCTCACTCTTATCAAATATATAAAGTCACTTACTCTTTACGAAGTGATTCCTTTCTAGGGACACAATCAATTTAATACCCAAAATTGCTACAGATTTTAAAAACACAAGAGAATTTTACCATACAACTGTCTAGATATCTAGATACCTAGAACTATCTAGACTGCACTGGGTGCAATGGGTAGGTATTGATGTGACCCGCAACATTTTTACGAACTCAAAACTTTTTTTACTAACTACTCTTAGGTACTAATCAACTTGAAACTTTGAAGTCTTATCTACATAGTAACATTTATGTCACGTGAATTCTTCAAACAATTGTGCCAAATCATTGGCATATATCATCGATATTAGAAATCAGCTGGTTACATCATCTTTTGTAGCATGTAATAGTCCATGATGACGTCACACCAATTTAAGGTTAAATTCCTGATTCATAATTAAATTTACTTAAGAGCGCTAGGAGCAGCCGAGAAATCAGTTTCAATATACAAAATTTCTGAAAATGGGCATTTTTGACAAATTTTTCACAAATTTCGTAACAAATTTAGTGGATTTACTGCATTTTACCCTAAAATTTATACCATTTACCGTCTGCCGCTATCTGGTCGCTAGTTCGAAGTACCCACCCACCCCCCATGCCCTTAAGTGTGATGCCGTCCATACCACTTACCGCTGAACCCCCCCCGGTTCTACTGTTTACGTTTTACCGTTTACGAATTCAGGAATTCCAATGAAACACACCACATTATGGTGGTATATTGTTTAGAGATTTGGGCTGTTTTTGCTTTTCGGACCGATCACAGCAGGACTGCAAACTCAGCTAACATGAACCATTGAAATTTATCTGCTCTCTTGTGACAGCGATGTAACTCCGAATTATTATCACATATAACGTGTTGTTTGAGGAGCACCTCCTGGTTTTAAGGACGAGCTGGAGGTACCTTAAAAATTCGCCGTTTAAGGAGCAGCTAAAGGACCAACTAAAGGACGAGGTAGATTGGGTAATACCGAATTTTCGGGAATTTAAAGGTCGACCTAACTCGCTAAGGAGCACCTTAAAATCGCCTTAAAGGAGCAGATTGGGTAATACGGAATTTTAAGGTGGACCTTAAGCTGAAGTTTGGGCCGTTTTAAGGAGCACCTAGGGCGAAAGGTCGACCTTAAACGGTTGTGTAATCCGGCCCTAAGGAAGCTTAAACCAGGAAACACGTTAGCAAACTGCTTCCTAACTCTAGACAGTTTGAGATGTTCAGCATGTTTACAGTGGTGTGTAATTCACATCAATCCAACTCAGATGCTCAGCAGAGCCAAACTACCACTTATTTCAGATGTTCAGTAAGTGGGCAGCCTACTAAACTACCACTCCATTTCAGATGTTAGTAAGTGGGCAGCCTACTAAACTACCACTCCATTTCAGATGTTCAGTGTGTGGGCAGCCTACTAAACTACCACTCCATTTCAGATGTTAGTAAGTGGGCAGCCTACTAAACTACCACTCCATTTCAGATGTTCAGTGTGTGGGCAGCCTACTAAACTACCACTCCATTTCAGATGTTCAGTGGGGGGAGTTTCACTGTCCCAATTGTCCCTGTCCCAATTTACTTTTTTTTGAGTTTGGGACTGGTTTTTGGGACAATTGGGACAACTGGGACATTTGGGACAATTGGGACAAGCAAAAATTTGGAAAAATCAGTCATTTATCATTTTTTACATTGATTCAAGATTTTCTATCATTGAAATGAATGTTATATTCATACTAGTATACTAAGTTCATATTTTGGTTGTGTTTGTTTGCAGTGGTTAAGTGTTCCCACTTCCCTATCCCAAAACCTATGATGGGAAAAAGACAGTGGCACTTGCAACGCAGCAAGTGCTGCTATGTAACAGGCTGTGAGACAAAAAACACTAAACTGCCACTCAAAAACACAATTATTTGAATCCCAGTTGTCTCTGTCATTTTTGTCCCAAATGTCCCATTTGATCCAGTCTGCATTTATTTTTTTGAGTCCCATTTGTTCCACTTTCTGTCCCATTTGTCCCAAATGTCCCAATTGTCCCAAATGTCCCAATTTTCCTAGTCCAAATTCACTTTTCCGAGTCCCATTTGTTCTATTTTCTCTGTCCCATTTGTCCCATTTGTCCCAAATGTCCCAATTGTCCCAGTCCAAATTCACTTTTTAGAGTCCCATTTGTTCTATTTTCTCTGTCCCATTTGTCCCAATTGTCCCATTTGTCCCAAATGTCCCAATTGTCCCTGTCCCAATCCACTTTTTCTTGAGTTTGGGACAATTGGGACAGTGAAACCCCCCCCCCTTCAGTAAGTGGGCAGCCTACTAAACTACCACTCCATTTCAGATGTTCAGTAAGTGGGCAGCCTACTAAACTACCACTCCATTTCAGATGTTAGTAAGTGTAAACTACCACTACTAAACTACCACTCCATTTCAGATGTTCAGTAAGTGGGCAGCCTACTAAACTACCACTCCATTTCAGATGTTCAGTAAGTGGGCAGCCTACTAAACTACCACTCCATTTCAGATGTTAGTAAGTAACTACCCTCCATTTCAGATGTTCAGTAGGGGGCAGCCTACTAAACCACTCCATTTCAGATGTTAGTAAGTGGGCAGCCTACTAAACTACCACTCCATTTCAGATGTTCTGTAAGTGGGCAGCCTACTAAACTACCACTCCATTTCAGATGTCCCAGATGTTCTGTAAGTGGGCAGCCTACTAAACTACCACTCCTAGTAAGTGGGCATTTCAGATGTTCAGTAAGGGGCAGCCTACTAAACTACCACTCCATTTCAGATGTTCAGTAAGTGGGCAGCCTACTAAACTACCACTCCATTTCAGATGTTCTGTAAGTGGGCAGCCTACTAAACTACCACTCCATTTCAGATGTTAGTAAGTGGGTAGCCTACTAAACTACCACTCCATTTCAGATGTTCTGTAAGTGGGCAGCCTACTAAACTACCACTCCATTTCAGATGCTAGTAAGTGGGCAGCCTATTAAACTACCACTCCTTTTCAGATGTTCAGTAAGGGGGCAGCCTACTAAACTACCACTCCATTTCATATGTTCAGTAAGTGGGCATTCAGATTGTAAATGAGCAGCCCACTAAACTACCCTCCTTTTCAGATTTATAATGGTAGCCTCTAAACTCACTCCTTTTTAGATGTTATAAATTGGGGCCCCTTCTCCCTCCCTTTTAGATTTCAGTAAGTGGGGGGCCCATTAAACTAAATCATTTTAATTTTAATTGGGGTTTAAACTACCCCCCATTTCAGATTTAGGTTTGGGGGGTCTAAAACCACTCCATTTCAATTTAGTAAATGGGCAGCCCCAAACTAACCACTCCCTTTCAGATGCTAGTAAGTGGCACCCTACTAAACACCATTTTTAAAATGTTCAGTAATGGGGGCCTACTAAATACCACTCCATTTAAGATCTTAATGGGGGGTACCTACAAAATCCACTCCATTTCAGATTTCATAAGTGGGAACTAAAAAACCCCTCCTTTTAGATGTTCAGTAGTGGGGCCTACAAATACCACTCCCTTTCAGATGTTAAGTGGCAGCCTACTACCACTCCCTTTTAGATGTTGTGGGGGGCACTACTAAAATACTCCCTTTCAGATGTTAGTGGGCACCCATTCCCCTCATTTCAATGTTATAAGTGGGCACCCTTTCTACCCCCCTTTTAGAGTTGTAAGGTGGGAGCAAAAAATCATTTCAGATGTTCAAAACAAATGGGCTGTAAACCCCTTCCCTGGTATCACCCCCGTGTCATATTTTTTTGTCCCCTTCAACAACCCCAAAAAATTTTTTTTAAAGGAAAAAAAATATTTCCCAAAATTTTCCGGCGGGAATTAAAAATTCCCCCAGGAAAATTTCAACTTGGATTCCCAAAAGGGTTATTTCAACTTGTATTCACTAGGGGTTTTCAACTTGTGATGTCCCTTTCATGAAAAATTTTAATGGAATTTTCCCCTCTTTACTTTTAAATTTTTATCAAAGGGATATTTCCCTTTTTCCACTAAAATATTTCAAGACCCCCAAATTTTTAAAATTTTAACGGGTTATTTCAAACCCTTTTTTTCACTAGGGGAATTTCAAATTTTTTAAATGGCTTAGAAACATAATTTTTCCAAATTTTTCTCTATTTTTATTGTGAAAAAAAATTTTATAGAAAATGGTTGCATTGGGAGGAAACCCAAAATTTAAAAAACATTTCAAACAAAATTTTTTAAAACCAATTTTTGGGACAATTTCATGAACTTTTTTATTATTTTTTTTTGAACTTCCTCCTTTTTTTCCCTTCAAAATACAAGGAAACAAAATCCTCGTCCCAAAACTATCGTAAACATTTATATTTCTTTTAAAAATGTACGCCCCTTTAGGGCAAAAAAATTCACAAAAATTCCTTTCCAAAAAAAACCCCCCAAAAGAAAAAAAGGGTTTTAACCCGGGCAAAAATAAGGGGTTTTTTGAAATAATGAATTGTTACGAAAAACCAAAAAAATTTAAAAAAATATTTTAAACAATTTTGTGCCCAAAAAGAAATGAAAACAAAAAAATTTTTTTTTTAAATGAA
>WFMF01000950.1:0-22709 GCA_011033025.1 Beroe forskalii | reverse complement strand
ATAACTAATCTCGTGGTTTTCATCACCTCAATATTCATCTCATTCAGTTATTCATAACTGTAACAGGTAGCTATTCCTGCACTTTCATTACTATAGTTATACTCCACATTAATATTGTGATGCAATGGAGTCTTGAGTCTTGAGTCTCTTAATCATTTGGTATTAATTTACATGATAAACTGATGAAAAATACGTACAGAGATGTCCTCATAGATAAGTAGATAGTAACACTTAGAACCTCTGTGTGGTCTGAAAGTCTGAAAAGTGAGAACATGTCTCTAACAACCCCACATTTCCTGGAAACCTTAACCCTTGTAACCTAGTTGTGAACCTTAGCAACCCTCAGGTGTGTAACCTTATGAACCCTACCAACCCTCAGGTGTGTAACCTAGAGAACCCTAGCAACCCTCAGGTGTGTAACCTAGTGAACCCTAGGGACCTCTCAGGTGTGTAACCTAGTGAACCCTACAACCCCTCAGGTGTGTAACCTACTGATACCATGTAACCGTGACACTGAATCCCGGGAGCTAGCACAGACCATTCTGAGTCGGGTGGTGTTGCAGGGAATGTCCCACATTGTGGGGGTCTACGTCACTTACCAATACCAGGCTTGTAATTATCAGATATATTCAGAATGCTGGTATGTTTTCTTAGGTCCTTCAGTATTGACTAAAAAGTTTTAAACATTGGGACCTTTTTGATTTTCATGATTAAAAATCCTCCGGTTGCAGGCCCATAGCCGGTGTCTTATCTACAACATCACCAAGTTGGCCATGGCCAAGGAGAAGCTGAGACGGGAGCGGAAGCTGAAACAGCGGGTTATCTCTTCTGTGATGCCAGCCAGCATTGGGAAGAAGCTAGTGAACATCGAGCAGACACATTTTCAGGAGTAAGTTGAGGAGAAAGGAAGTCTATGTTAATGATTTAGACTGTTAGATATATAGGAGTATGTTGAGGGGAGATGGGCGTTTGCCGTTTAGGTTAATGATTAGATAATTTAGACTGATGGTTAAACTTTAGCTATCAGTCTTAATAATTTCATCATAAACCTACAACAACATCTCTCCTCAACATACTTCAATAACTTAAAGAAGTATGTTGAGGAGGGAAGGTGTTATGAATTCTTTTAATTCTCTCAATTCTTTTAACTCTTAATCCTGAGCCATCTACTCACATACAACTCATTCCCTCTTATCTTAAACTTATTAACCCTTCTATAACTCCCACTACCCCTCTTCTATCGGGATTTAACACATTGTACCCTCTTCTACCCCTCATTTCGCATGAGGGTACTGAATAACATACCCATATTACCCCCTCTTACCTCCCCTCAGGGTACACATTTTCCGGCCCATGGTGATGCACTACCTCCGAAACGTGAGCATTCTCTTTGCTGACATCGTGGGTTTCACCAGTATGAGCAGCAAACGCAGTGCTCTGGAGATAGTGTCCATGCTGAACATTATCTGCGATAGCTTCGACAGACTGGTGAGTCTTTTAAAGTTTCATCTTTTTAAGTAAAAGCTTCGCCGTGAAACGGACAAACAATCCTAACTCATTATCCACTCATTACAGTATATTGCTTACACGTATAATTATGGATTTTATGGGAAAATGACTGATATAAGTGCAATAGTTGTTCTATCTTTCTATCTGGGATGTATACTTAATATGACATAAGTTCGAACGATTTAAACTTCCATTGGCTGAAACTCTGTCATCCCTGGCGACGGAAGTCAGAACTGCTAATTTTGTTCGAACTTCCGCCTTTTCGAAGTTATGTCGTTCGAACTTTCGTCGTATGGCAGAGATGATTTACAACAAATTAGCAAGTTAGATTGCTTATCTCATTATGATATTGGTGAGTGCTCACTGCTCACTGATACAGCGCATTGCTTTTCTAATGCTCTAATGTTACTCAATTCCATGATCATACAGTCAATAGTATAGCTGTTAGGGCTGGGCTTCCTCCAAATTTGTTCTAATCATCTTGTGAACAAATCAAGGACTTGAATGATTTGATTCAGTAATACAGTACCTTATCGCAATGATAGAGTGCGTAGTGATTAATTTCATGGCATATAATGGATAGAATGATAATTTGCAATCTAAACTATTGATCGAAAACTATAGATTAAGTTTCATAATATGGAAATATTGCCAATAAAAATTGCTATTGCTAAATTGCTCCACATTTTAAAAAAATCAAGAAATAATGAATGTCATCCATTTCTTTTCTAAATATCAATAGTGGCCAGAAACAAATATCATTGCCACCATAATATACAGTAGTGAATTGTTGACGTCAAATATCTTCCAATTGTCTCATGTGATCGTCAGAGACCAGTTTAGCCAGTGATAGAATGTTTTATTTCAACAGCTGTTATATTGTATACCTGTACTGTGTTACTGTGTTAGTTGAAGTAGAGGTGTTCAATTCATGGCAACATCTTGTCTAACATATGCTCACATTGTTGTTCATCAATCAATATCACAAGTTATCAAGAGTATGGATAACTTTGTGATATTGTCTGATACTGGCCTGGATTCCAGACCAGTTTGAATTAGACTGGTATTTATCAACTAATAACTTGGTGTAAAAAGTTACGCTACGGGAGGATGATATTTTTGGATCTCGGTAACACTCAATTCTCCAATAAAAGAATAAACACACTGAAAGAAAAGTTTAAGCGCCCGATGATTTCAAATTTCTGAGTACTGATGCTTGGACATGATAGCTTTCTAACTTCGCGTACGATTGCAATTGCAGAGTTCAAGCTGATTTTAGGCGGCTAATAACCGATTCTAAGTGCACTTATTATATTGAAAATACACCAACGTAATAATATGCATAGATACCCCAGCACTAGGTACTAGGCTGAGTATTGGTACGTGTGTGAACTGTGGATATTCAGGTCGTTAGGATGTGAATTTATTCGCTGCTTACTCTGTGAAAATGAGAGTAGATAGGGTAAGGTAAAATATGGAAAATGTGGGAATTATGTTTTACTTGAATACAAAGTAAAACGATTGGATTTATCTGTCGAGTTAAATTTTTAACAGATAGAAAGTCTGAATGATAAATCATTTTCTGAAAGTTCAAATATTATCCCAAAAATGAATTGTTTGAGAGTTGGATGATTTTTATTGAGTTGTGCAACATGATGAAATATCTAAGTTGTGAACAACTCACTAATGTCCAGACTAAATTACCAAACTCGGCTGTCATCACCTGGGTTTTTAAAACCGTCAATCCGGCACTCGTCAGTTACACTTCCTCAAGAATTATTAGAATTCATTGCGTTAATATATTTTATTAACAAACTTCACGGTCTTCAGCTGTTTCACAACTAGAAAATGTGATAATAATGCTTACATTTTACAATTCATGGCTCATGCTATTATGATAATATGTTGTTGGAGTATCGGCACAATTGCAGAATTACTTATGAGAATGTTGGAAGCACTTGTTATGTTCTTAAGTTTTATTTATTTATGCATAATGGACCAGCCGAATATTCTAATTAGCGGCAATAATTCCGGATCCATCCGCTATCCGAAATGTTTCCAAGACACCTGTTGTTATAGCTAATCATTTTCTGAGTTCTTGGCGCTTATAGATTTGTTACATTATTGAGAATAACAAGACATATCCGAGTTTCATGAGGGTATAGAAGCTTTAATATTTACATAGTTAATCCATCATTTTAGCCATATCTACTTTGTGAATAAATGAGATCGGTTAAATTGAAACTTGATCAATTATTATTGATTGCCAAATAAAATTTTAATTGTCAGGAAATTACATGAAAGTAGCTCAGAGTGGGTGTTGCTGATATCACTACAGTATTGTGGGCGTTCAAACTTCACAGTCTACTCAACCAACAGTTTCCTAGTTCATTAATTCATTGACAAATCACAAATTTTAATGATTTCAACAAATAAAAGATATCATTTTGTATAGAATATTTGTCATGACTATGTTCCTCCTAGCTGTTAAGTGTTATGAAGATGATAATTGCCAATCAAATACCAGTAACTATTTAACAGTAATTGCTGCTGAATGGTGTCATTATAATAGCTGTCCCTAGCAAGACAAAGGGGCGATTATTGGACATGAAATTAACCCACAGTATAGAATCATGCACCATTTCATTGTATGAACCACCAAGGAGTACCAAAGTTTCATGATAAAGTGTGGCAATCTTAATATTTCTGGACTGACAATAAGTGCAGTTCTATAAGTCTGCCAACATGATTATCCTCTTTGATAGAACCAATATTATTGACAAGTCCTCTTGATGAATAAAATTGGCAAATTCATGGTTTATTTCTGTCAGGCTTCAGCAATTTAGATGATCATGATTGATCTCAGGTATGGTTAGTACGTACTTACTAATTCTATTGATACCCCCCTCCCCCCTTTTTGTATTGGGGGTTGGTCAACCTTCTTAACAACCCTCGACCATAGTCAATTCCATCAATCCTCCTCCCACTTTGTAACAACAGAAGCAGATACCCACATTCGGTCACTGAGTCATGTTCAGCAAATGGTTACGGTCTGCTAATCCTTTTCTAGACTGTAATTCGAATCTTTATAGATTCTATCACCCCTCCTCCAACTTAATCAATTCTATCTCTTCCACTTTTCAGACTACTAAAACACAAAGCGGATATCCACATTCGGTCATTTATCCACATTCAGATGGTTTCTTATCTTTTCTAGATTCAAATCCCAGTCTTTATTAATTCTATCTCTTTCAGACGACAGAAGCAGGGTGTACTAAGATATCCACGTTGGGAGACTGTTACTACTGCGTAGCAGGGTGTCCAGAGAAGATGGCAGACCATGCTCCCACAATAGTCGAATTAAGTGAGTAATAGTCGACTAAAGGGAGTAATATTTGAATGAAGTGAGTTGGTAATAGTCAAGTCAAGTGAGTTAGAAAAGTCGGATTAAATGGGTGTAAGTAGTCAAATTAGGTGAGTTAAAGTAGTCGAATTAGAAAGGAGTTGTTCGAGTTGGACTTGAATAAAGGAATAAGATCCAGTTTCTAGAGTGCACTGGGATGCACTATACATCTTCATAGTGAAATTTTGTGGCTTATGCTTTTAAACTCATTCCAATCATCTTGATGTCTGCTAAATGTAGAACAGGAGAGATCATTATTGAGAACACAGTCTTTGATGAACATCAAATAGACGTACCCTTCTTAAATAATAGAATGGCATTGTACTACTCGTTGTACTCTCGTTGAAAATTTCCTTGATTGTGGTTGAACTACAACCAATCTAAAGATTAAACCGTCCCCACAATATCCAATTGATATCATGCTCATTTATTAAACTTTGTGGGTTTAATTAGAAAAGTCAAAGATGCATTTTGTATTGCATTACGTTAGGTAAGACTATGCTAGAAATTGCAGTGGTTACAGGATTTGCAAGCAACATTAGAAGATTAATCGAACATTTGATAACGTAACAAGATAGAATTTTAAAATCGAAGACAATTTTTTAATTTTTATGAAATTTTTTTTTAATATCTCACTGTTCCAAATTGTATTCTATTTCTCAGTAAGATTTCCTACTTTCTAGACGCTTCCATTCATGATCTTTCAAAATAGATCTATTTGAAGTCTGAACCACAAATCAAACTGATATAGACCTAAGCCTTTGCTTTTCACTGACATTTGAGGATATTATAAATATTCGTGGAGGGCGAAATGGTGGTTATTCGAAAGTATGAGAATTTTTTGAAAAATATCCAAAGTTTACCACTGTAAGCTTGTAAAGGGTTTAAATGCCATTATCCCAGGTTTGAAGATGTTGGCAGCAATAGAAGAGATAAACCAGGAGGCAGACTTCAACATTTCGATAAGAGTTGGTATACACACCGGATCTGTGCTTTGTGGTGTGGTTGGGATAAAGAGGTTCAGGTGAGCTGCAGAAAAATGGGTCAATGACCATCGTTCTGACGCACTGTAAACGCATTGAATGTCCAGTCAAAGCAGTCAATTATTCCCTGTGTAAAAATTTCTCTCAGTTGATTGACGATACATTTGCAAAATGTCAGCAATCCAAAACCTTTCGTTTTCATGTTTGGAAATATAACTTAATTAAAGGTTTGACTGAGAAAATTTTATTTTGGTTTTCGTTTCTACTTTCGAATCTGTACGATTCGTATAACACCTTAGGTTTGACGTATGGTCACATGACGTGCTGCGAGCCAATGAGATGGAGGCGAGTGGTATGCCAGGGAAAGTGCACATCAGTGATGCCACCTTCCAACTCATCAAAGAAAAGTAAGTCGTTTTTTTATTCGTTTAAAGATGAATAAGGATAATGCAAAATCGACATCTTACCCTTCGATTTCTATCCTTCTATCCCCAGATAATACGATACTTGCTTCAACGTTTGACGGTAAAATAATAAAATTTTGAAGGATGGGGTACCTACCTATCGAGTATCGTATTATCGAGTATCAAGAATAGAAATCGAGGATAAAATTTTTACCACACCGTCATTTTCCCCTCGATTTCTATCGATAAAGCATTCAGAATCATTTCATTTGCTTGCATCACAAATCATGACGAATTACATGAAAAGTAAAAAACAGTGCACATTATTGATCAGGTTTTGTGAATATCAAAAACATCCATAGTTTTGGATAACTTTTTCTACTTTATTTCAGATATATCATTAGTTTACATTTTACAGGAAATGTATTTCCGTTACTATAATTTCGATTTTACGTCAGCAAATATTAGTCATGAAAATTATACCTTACTACCTTAGCCTGACGTAAGAAATTGCTTTAGAAGAGTGTCTGCGATTGTTACATTTTATATTTTTAATGAATACAGAATATAGCGAAATGAAATATTTTTCGGTCCTGCGATAATTCTTACAGTGCCGACGCCCGACAATGATAGTTTTAATAAACGACAAATTACTGTGAGAATGTATGTTGGGTGAATGTTTGTTCACTGAAAGAAACCTTTGCTTCGGCTGTGAGCCCAGATATCAGTATATCATTGAATATATCCATGGTCTCTTTAAGAATTTTCAGTATTCTCAAATCTCAAACATTGGATTTACCGTCTTCAGATTTACCAAACGCTAAATACTTGTTTCTTTTCTGAGAAAGAAACAAGCTCAGTTCCTTGATCCTTGATCAAATCGTCTCTGTAACTTAGTAGTTATTATTCAGATTTATTACGGAGTACACATAGTGTGCATTTGTTACTTTATCATAGCAGCTGGAGATGAATGTAAATTCTCCGAACTAGGCTTCCTTTAATAACCCTGAGCTACAAAATCAAGCGTTTCAATGTCATCAACTTTCTGCGTACTGCTGTGATCTAATGACGTCATTCTACCCGCCTATTCACTCTGTGCGCGAATTCGTGCGTCAATTTCGTATATACACCAACTCATTTCATGATGACATTCCATGACAATTCAGGTCATTTTCATTGTCCATATTCAAAACGCGATTGGATGAAGGCAATAATGTACCTACGTTGAGCGTGCCATGGAAATAAAAGTAGATTTACGTATCACCCTTTTGTATCTCGATATCATAAAATATTATGAGACTTCAATACTTAGCATCGTTTCTTCCCTTTCCAAGAATATGTCTGAGTAGTGAGAGCCGTGAGTAATTTGTTTGAAATAGAACCCATGAAGCATACCTACGTCCTACACGCTTTAATGCGGAAACATATTTCAAATAATTGAGGAATATTAAGCGCAAACACGCGGAGAAAATTTGATAGGCATTAGGTCGAATGAATGATTATTTAAACTCCTAAACTTGTTTTTCAAAACTCCTTTTTCCCGTCAGGTACATGGTTGTGGACGCTCAGGCACACATTCGGTGTGCCAACATGGAAGGAGTGAAGACTTACTTCGTTATAGGGAGACATGACAACTCCCAACCCAAGGTGAGATTAAACAATCCCAGCCCAAAGTGAGGCATGCAAATTCAGCAATTCTCACCGAAGGTGAGATAAAACAATTCTTAGCCCAAGGTGAGGCATGAAAGTTCAGCAATTCCTAACCCAAGGTGAAATTTCGAAAAACAGTTTCAACCGTTCAACCCATGTTGAGACCTTTCCTTGACCAAGGGGAACGTTGACAGTTTCCAAACCAAGCTGAGACATGGTAAATTCCTAGCACCAGGTGAATCGTAAGAAAATTAAAATTGGTAGAAAAATTCGTGCAATTTCTGATCATCAGACATCAAAACGTACGATGATTATTGTGAGTGTATTTTGCTCAAAAGTTGGCCGAAAGCCAAACTCTACAACCCTAACGTCTGGTAATATTCAATCAAATTACGAATTTCTTTTATATTAGCCTCATTGAGATAAGAAATCTCATTAATTCATCGAGAGACCCAGCACATGATTCTACCTTCATCTTGTTGTGAGGCGTGAGCTTATTGACATTTTGTGGATTCCTGCTACTCACACCTATGAGGAAACATATTCTGCTCAAATTCACTGTTTCATAGTCCTTAATATAGCACTTGTTGGGTTACCTCATAAAATGCAGCAGCGAGTAAGCAATTTGTTGCATTATCTCATAATTTACATACATAATTCATGTCATGTTATTGAAAATAATCAGTGAGATAAGTACTACCCGATATGCATCGGTACCCAAACAAATTGAAATTCCTGTACGAGCTTTGCAAGGCCTCGCCGCTTTTGATATTGAAATGAGACACTGAATCTTGGGACCTTCGCCTATCTGCATGATGAGGATTTCCATAATTTAGTAAATCTTATAACTGTGTAACATTTTAAATGCGTAATCGTGTACATGTTATTATCCATAAAGACATAAATTCCTTAAATTATGCAATGTGGAATCCATAGATTTTTGTCAAACTGTGCTATATTTGACCGAATGAAGGGGGCCACAGGTCATCCATCGGTGGAATTTTTGATTAAATCGCATGGACAATGCGAACGGTAAAATATTATAATTAATTAACAAAAACATCATGCAAGTTGCAGACGCAATACAAGAATGAATTTCATTATTAATATTAATTAATACTTTCTTAGAGAATCTTGTCCACCGCTGACGTCTGACATCACTGTTCATGACTTTCGAGACACTTTCAGATTATTAAAAGAATCAGCTCGTACTTTAATTAATTATATCAATAATGTAAGCCAAAAAGCAGTAAATTCCTTTTCAGACACAGGTTTTATCCAAGAAAGGGAAGACGCGATGTAACATGTTCAAGTTGAGATTCTACTCCAGCAGTGAAGGACAATCTAGTATCAGATCAATCGACGATACCCTCGGCAGATTCAAGTCTTTTTCTAGTGAGTAGAAATTTTGGGGTTTTTGCAAACTGCCATCATTTTCTACGAGAATAATCGAAATTCAATTTAATAATTTTACGTTTGATATGCCTTCTTTTATTTGTCATTTTCCTCTTTTCATCTCTATCCTCTCTTTCGTGTTTCTTGTAATGACGTCATCTTGTATCCCACTAGTGACGTCATGTGACTTCAAGTCGCCCGATGATAAACCCGAGGCTGTTCTCAGCAATTCCAGGAACAGTTTTAGTGAGGCGATCTGCACCGACAGAAAGGTAAACCTAGATCAGCATGTAGTCATGTACGACGTATACTAGCACAGTAGCCTTCCCGCATGCGATATTATGGGCGATTCAACGTAAGAAACTTTTGGTGAAGATAATGACACTAACCCAACCGCTTGTTTGTCTTGTGCACGCACACATTGATTTCTTTCGTGAACCCAAGTATTGAACCATGGCAGAACCCATTTACGGCGTCAGGCGTGTGTACATGCTTCGTAGGTTTAAATTTTGAAAAAGTTTCACCCTACATTTCTACGTTAAATTGATTCTATCCTCTGCCCTACAGGTGACAGACACGGAGGTGATGTCCCAGATAATCCACACCAAGTCTCAGAGTGCGTTCAGTGCCCGACGTAATCTCAGCATTGTCACCCTGCAGTTCCATGACTCTACCAAGGAGGAGTTGTACAGACAGGCATCTGTGTTGAGGGATAAAGAGGAAATGGGGACCAAGGTAAGTGGGAGAAGGTGAGATAATTTGAAGGATCAAGGATTTGGATCAGATGCCCATTGCCCATGCTATGATAACCATGATCCAATGGGAAAAGCCAACCTGTGTAATTTTCGTCATATTTCTACAAGTTTGCATGTATGCAGCTCTCACTTAAATCTTAATTCAATACGTCAATGCCTGCCGTCAATTTATTTTTTTCAGCAATTAAATAATCTGTACAAGGTATACAAGGTTACTGGTTCCTAGAGATTTATTCAATAGATTTTAATGAGAATAATGGTGGTCTATTCAGAACAATGATGGCTGATGTTCAGCATCTTTTGAACAAATACCTGGCTTTCATCAGTTTAGGACACAATGGAATACACACTAAGATAATGAGTCAATAGGGGCATCCTCACCTTTCTTCGGACATGCTGGGTCCCAAGGATATCCTTGTTTTATTATTTTGAATAGGTCTTGAGCATATTTCCGGGTGATTTCTTTGGATGACGTCTTAGGATAGCTTGGGAGGGTGGGAGTTCATTCATATTTTATGCTTTCATTGCATCATTGTGTGGCACCGTAAAGCGATAAAAACATAAATAACAAGAATAAATGACAGATTTATTTAGTAGGGTAAGTTGGAAACCTTTGACTGATATACGAGAAATTTATTCTAATGTCAGAAGTTTCAAATATCATGCCACAATTATTGTCGTCAGCTGAGATTATTTTCACTGATGAATCTCAAGAAAGGACCTGAAACCCTCCTCATTCCAAACATTCTTTATCTTCAGAGGCCCGGGACAGGATTCCTGACTGACTACCTGATATCAGTGTTATTTCTTGGTGGCTGTGGTACGATCATACTCCTCTACCTGCCGTTCAACAAATACTGGTATGTTCGAGAGGTCGTGTAAAATGCGATGATTCATTGCCCATTTATTGTTGAAGAGTGGAAAAATTTACAACATTTGATGATTGACACCTTCAAATTCAAGCTTCTCAGGAGTTTGAAATTAGAGTCAGTTAGTATAATCTTTCACTTACATTATAAGAAAGTAAGCAGTTAGTCTTTTACATGTTTTTCTTTGTATCAAAAATATCATTGTGTTGCTCGTGTTTTATTTGAAAAGCATGAGCTTTTTTTTCAAATTGCCCAGGTGGCATTTTTACACAGGACGTATTTCATAACAAGTATTTATGAGTTTATACTCCACTTTCTATCATTCATGGAAATTTTCAATACATTTTACAGATTTATTTTCGATTGATGGGGCACATCTTACGTCATGTGCATGATTCAATAAAATGCTTCATCAATCCAAACACAAGCTTATATTTCCTTGACTCCAGGTTTATCGGATTTATCACATCGCTGGGGTTGGAGATCACTGTTCTTATCTCCCTGACAGTCTACTTGAAGAAGTTTAGGAAGCACACTACCCTATCCCATAATGGCCGGAAGAAACTGTCCTGGATCACTCGGAACTTCATTAGCGCCGGTACAGGGCATTTTGATTAAAATCTGAGACAATACTTTAATAAAACCTTTAAATCGATGTATATAGGTGCTTGCCTTATTTCACTCCTATTGGAATGGCCCAAATATGGTTGAGTTTAATAATGATTTCATGGATCAGGTCGTTGAATCTTTGAATAAGAGACGCATGTCGCATAGTTCAATGAGAAGAGTGATTGATTTATTCTCTTTTGACTCGGTTGTACTGATACAAGATAAACTATGGTGTTCTTTTTACTGGCAATAAATTTCAGATCTCAAATGTGATTGTATTAAATAGTGCTGTTAAGTTTAAGACTTTTAAAACTTTACAACACTTTCTAATACAATCAAATTTGAGACTTAAAGATGTTGTTGACCGAAGAAATTGATTGTCAGTAAAGGACACCACAGTTTATCTTGTAGTTGTACCAGAACAACCGATCCAAAAGAGAATAAATCAATCACTCTTCTCACTGACCCAATGAATATACTGGACATGGAATATGTATGTGTATATTCAGGAGAGTTAAAAGACTACGTTCTGACAAAATATATCAGATTAGGACATACTAGGTAATACCTAGTATGTCCTAATCTGATATATTTTGTAGGTATAGGAGGACTGTGTTCTTTCAATCTTTCAATGGCCAATATTATCCCAGGACTGCTCTTCCTCCCCTTTGCAATCGTGAGTTTCCGGTTGCACGTGTCACGTGATCAGATAGGATGTGACCAGTTGGACGTGCTGGTGTCTCTCTACTTCTCCTCCCTCCTCCATGGGGTCAACTTCCTCCAGGTATGTGATGTACGATGTACAGTGTGTAGTGTATATTGTACATTGTACAAGGCACAGTGTACATTATACGTTGCAATGTACAGTGTACGTTGTACAGTCTGTACAGTGAACAATATTGTACCGTGTACCTATAGTGTTCTGTGCAGTGTTCATTGTACTTGCATAATGTAGAACATACGATATGCATTATGCAGTCTGTACAACCACGAACAATAAACATTTTAATCGGAAATTTTTTGGTCGGACATAACGCAGCTGGAGACTGCAGGCTTTTCCGCCGAATTAATGTGCAGCCATTTCCATTTTCCATCTCAATGTAGCACTTTATACTCACTTCATACCAGCTGCAGCTGGTATATTTTCAATCATCCTTGAATTGCTCCAATATAAATGTCTGTGGCGTAATAGTTTACCCATAGGATTTTGAAATTGTCATGACATCGACCAATCAGTGCACGAATTTACAGAAAACTAACTCGCTGATTGGCCGGTGTTTATCAGAGTTGTTGGTAAATTAATACGCCGTCGATATTAATAACAATATTTCCTCCAGGTGTTGGGTCTGATGAAGATCCTCCTATTACTAGCGATGGTGGGGGTTCTGTCTCCCCTCAGCTGTCTCACTGCTCCCTTTACCACCTGCTACTCAGGCCAGGATGATCCAGGTTTTATAGAATTATAGAATTATAATTTTAATTGAGACAATTTGGTTTTATACAATAATTTTGATTGAGACAATTAGTAGGTCCCTTGCTGGTTTATTTATATGAAAGATTTGGAGCATGCTGTGTGGTTGAAAAATGGGCGTAGCAATAATTGGTCAAATTGATCCCTGATAAGGAAGACCAAAGTGTCAGGTATTCGTCGTATCGCAGAAATTATTCATCACAGTCTTCCATTCGCAAATTTAAAAACAAATATTCATGTTTTCTATTCGGCTATTAATAGCGGACTAACTCACCAAGGTTTTATTTTCAGAATACAAGGGCTATCAGCTCTGGGATGTCCCTATTTCTCTGCTCCTCTTCCTCAAACTCATCTGTATGGTCATCAGGACCTTCGAGCTCAGGATCAGGTCAGGTTGATCTAGGGGAATAAGACGATTGTCAATTCCTGTCAGAACAGACTGGTTGCGTAGAGTTTTAGGATCTGCGATGGCTGAAATTAAAACAACAAAAAAGCTGTGATCTAACACAATTTCCATTCGTTAGATTGAACTTTTGTTTAACATTTTAACTGTAATTCTAACTCTTTCTCATTCCGCAGATTGAACTTTAGCTCGAGTGTGGAGGCTGAGCGGGACCAGGAACTTCACAGAAAGTTACGGGATCAAGCCTACTGGTTACTGGAGAACCTTATCCCGGGACACGTGCTAATGGTTAGTAGGGAGATGACGTCATTATCATGGAGCAAAGTGTTACGTTGATGACGTTGAATAACCTATTATTCATCCCTCCTTCCCTTGGCAATTTTATCCAAAAGGCATTCCATTTCAGGTCATTTCATTTACCATTTTCGGGGGCTCTATGAACCATTAGAACTTTCAATTTAATATTAGTGAGCCTGAGTGCATTACACCTCTTACGACGTTACTTGTTTAGAGTGGAACACTTTCTGGTCTGACATCACAAGATATGTGAAGTCTATGTAACAAGAATATTGTTTCTATTACTATTTCTATGCCGTAAAGAATATGGCGCGCGCGACCAATTGTCATCTCCGCTGGTGAAGGAATCAGGTATCAATTGTACAGTTGTACTTATAAATTGCCATTACTTCGAACTGCTGAAGTCTTAACAAAGTTTACTAAATCTTGATAAAGTTAAATAAAAGACTACCTTCTGTAGAATGTAGATGATGATCATTACGTCATGTTTACTAAAACCATGTTTACTAAAACTCAAGAGACTAATTTTATTGGCGTTGTCGCTGACACAGCATGTGTTATTTTAATATAGTTACAAGTAGTTGTTGTATCGAAAGACGCACTGCCGAGGAGAATTAGTGACGTCATCATCATGAGTTATGATAGTAAATTGATGACGTCACACTGCCTTCCTTGGAACGCCCTACTACCATATGTTCATCAATCTTATATACACGAGGTAGCACTTATAGCTGTGAATTTTTACACGGAGATGTGATTTAATCTCTAGAGGCTTCAGTATAAGAGCGTATAGGTTTATATATAGGAGCAACATCTGATGGTAAGATTAATGAATGAAGCTGAAGCTATATATGATTCACCGATCACAAAGACGTAATTCATGAATATTGCCCTCCAAAAATATATAAAGAGGATTTCTTTTGAAGATTTCCTGTTTATGTTACTGTTACAGACATTGACATCAATACTCAATGCTTATTCGTATACTTTATTTAGTGACCATAATCAGTACTCGCTATTTGAGCCGCGCACAGTAAAATGCGGTGTTACGTCATCAACTCACGACTCTAGACTGTGATAATGACGTAACTATCCATTGAACGTAGGATCGTGCATGATTTCCTGTTAGCCATCGTTCTGATCATGTTTTACGGCTCGTTAACTCTATTTAACGATTGTAATTACAATCATGAACTAGACGAGATTGAGTTCTGCCGTTCCGCGTTATTCGTCATCAGTTCACCATTCCAAACCATGATAATGACGTCATTTTCATTTGCCTCTTTCTCTTGCGCACCGGGTGCTCAGCACAGGATTCTACTTTTTTCACCCCCACTTCAGCACTTCCATTCCGGTGGTGCGTTGATACAACAAATATTAGGTTCTGAAACTGTGCTCTGGAACGAGTTACGCAAATACCCCTATTAATAGCTTAATAACGCAGTTGGTATTTTTACTTTTCCATAATTCCCAATACACACTTCCTTTTTTGTATTTCATACGTACTTCTCACAGAACACCCTCCTAATTTATCAATTTATTAATTTCTCTCTCCTCAGGAACTGAAGAAGAACGGATCTTACCACAGGGATCACAGCAACGTGGCGGTGTGTTTTGCCAGCATCGTCAACTTCCAGGATTTCTTTGACGCAAAGTGGCGCCATGGTGAGATCTTGAGTTGTATAGTGCTAAATTATTTTGCGTAAATTGCTAAATTATGTCACATAATTTACCTACTTGTTTTTTTTAAATATTTTTCAAAATATCAATTTCAAAGCCCTCGTTGATGGTTGCGCCCTACAGGGTCAGCAAACAATTCAACTTACTGAATAAATTTATTAAAGATGTTTTCAAATTTGGGCATGATGAGCAAGCTACTCATTTTATGAATTATTAGACCTAATGTTTCAAAAGTATAAATGTCTCAACTCATTACTACTGCATATTTTATTATTTTGCTCATTTTTCATTCAATCACGTTAAGAAAAAAACTCGCTTGAGCAATACACCATTATCATCATTTAGAAAGTTAGAATAACGAATAAAAAACGTCGACCTGTCGATGTCTTGTGATTCTGTGCATGGCTATCAGACCATAATATCAACCTGTACGGGTCTGTCAAATGATTCGTGTTCGATTATCACAATATAGGCGTCACGAGTTCTAATCTTATCGCACCCTTTCGAAACTGATATTATTGTCGAGTGTAATAATATTTACCACTCATGAGATTCACTCCTCACGAGCATATTATGAAACGAGGAGGATTCTCGTTATCAGCGTACCATGTTTTGGTGTGATAATGACGTCATGAATCATCTCAATCGAGCTGTTCGCATATATTATGGGGCGACTTTGGGGGACAAGCCAATAAAGTACCATCAAGCCAGATCGTATCGTGACAATTATTGTGGCTATGTACCAACCACTTTGACATATTCTGTGCGTGTCCCTTTGAATATTCAATGGAGCTTTGGCTATAAGATTGCACAAAGAGAGCAAATGAAACTGCAGTGAAGATTGCAATTTTTCTATACAACAGCTTGCACTCAAATAGGCATTTCAATAGACGGTCTGATAGCCATTTTAGGCTATGATAATGCCGTCATCCAAATACTCTAATAGCATCCAAGTTAGTTAGTATCATATCCCTTCAGGTCACGAAAGTATCAGAATTCTGAACGAGCTGATATCAGACATAGACGAACTTCTTGACATTCCTAAGTACAACAAACACATTGAGAAGATAAAGACAGCTCTCGGGTTCGAGCCATTTCTTTTTATAATTCATTCGGTATCATATTTAAGTATTATCCTTTTTGAAAATTTTGGCAGTATCAAAGCGACCTGTGGGCTTCCACGGACCTCTTGGATACTGCCAAATTTTCAAATGACCATATAAATTATAAACACTTTAAATACTGTGGCGTTTTATTATGGTGATCCCTTCAAATCTGTCACAAGAGATGGGCCCCTGTATGTGGCCACTAATTTGATTCCATAAACAACTCCATGGTTTTCTTAGAACTTCCGATTACCGATTATTATCACTTTATTACCAGGCCATTACAAGATATGGTCGTTATTTCCACTTCCATTTTCACTGACGAAAATTATTGTAAGGAGTGACATCATTTTCATGTTTTACAATGGAGCGTCGATGACTTAAAACAACCACCCTACACTCTACAGGTGCACTTATATGGCAGCTAGTGGATTGGTTTACGATGAACCGGAGCACATTGTCATCATGATGCAGTTCCTATTCGATATCAAGAAGGTGAGTGATATCAGTTGTCAAATTCGAGAAGGTGAGTGATATCAGTTGTCAATTTCAAGAAGGTAAGAAGGTGAGGGATCTGGGGATCAGTTGTCAACTTCAAGAGAGTGACAGAATGAGAACGTTGACAAAATGATCAACGATTATTTACGCAGCATAGTAAAGGACGCCGTGTATACTTTTGTCTTTGGTCCAGGAATGAGGAAAAGGGTTCCTACAGCGGATGGCTTGTTTTTACTTGGTCCCGATTGTGTGTAAATAGTTTGGTAGACTATTCAATTACAGTACAATGTTTACATTATCTTTGTTTGTTCTCGATAGCTATTATACGATCCTACTAATTGTTAGAATTAGAGGACGAATTACTCAAAGGATTTTTTGTAAACATTCAAAGGATCCTTGATCCATAAAGCGGAAGTTAGGATGATTCCTACATAGACCTAAGACCAGTGACCTATTTCGACGATCCTACGTGACCGAATGTTCAAGAGTTTAAATTCCAGTTTTCACCCAGACAACGCCAGACTATCTTACTGAACCACTGGTTACCTGCTGATAACAAATTCCACTTGTGAAATCACTGAACATTCTAAAACAAAACTCAGTGTGCTGCTATTGTTAAAATATTTATTCCTATCAAAATTACAATTTTTCGCTGTTTTTTCCTCTCCTTTTAATCGCTTAGTCTCATAACTACAACTAATTTAGTACTTAGTACCCGAAAAGAACTTCTTAAAACTTTAGAATTTCTTTCGCGTACTTCACTCAGCACTCGGGACCACGTTTTTGAGTGCCCTCAAGACTCAATCTCTTTTGTACTCTATTTGTTAAGAAGTGTTTTAGAACTTAGGAAGAGCGGAAAATGGTGAAATAACCAGGAGGTGTAATTCCTCCTTTTACGTCAAATCAGTTTATCATATCAACTCTCAAACATAATACCATGTTACTGTGGAGTTTGTCCTGTGCAATCTACGACTGTGAACATATATTCGTACCGGAATAGAAGGATATGGGTTCTAAGGTTAGTAGGTTATCTGGTTATCAGTAACCAGGATAAAGTTTATCCGACCAGTAGAGGATATATAGATTCTTAAGTTATCACTAATCAGTAACCACGGCGTGTACACTATAGAGACTGACTCTGGATTCCACGTGTGTCTATCTCCCAGTACACTGAAGTGCTGAGAGGTTATTATCCGTGTGACTATAACAAACCTTCGTTAATATGACGTCATTATGATGAGTTATAATGGTGAGTTGATGACATAGAAGCGTGCTCTCTTCAAGTGCAAGCTTCGGCAGAAGTCAGCCATTTTACGGTTAGTGATCTCTGACAATGCTTACATCTCCTGACTTTAATACACCTGTAAGAAATTTCGATCATAATACCCGTTAGCAACGGTCACCAAAGACCACTGTTCGTCATCAGTTCACCACAATGAGCCATTGATAATGACATCACTCTCAACCGTATATTCTATCATTCGTTAGAAATTAGAATATAGGAATATGGAAACTGCAGCATGTTGTAAACTTGTAAAAGTACAGCTTGCTGACTAAGATGACAGAAAATCGATGGTGGATCCCGGAAATATGCTCGGACTCAATTCATGTCCCTTAGAATCCGTTATTAGAACCTTGCTATAGAACCTCAGATGCCCTCAGAATATTTTTATATTGGTGTTTAAAACTGTCTGTACACCAGACTTTTGTTAAATTCAGGACAATATCCAGAGGAATCCGTGTAAGTTTTAGATATTTTATGAGACGGCCGTGCGGTTTATTTGGAATAATCGGTCTAAGAGTACTTTACTACTACAGACCTTTAGAGCTTTGGTGAAAATATAGAATCAGTAGTGTATGGTACATAATGTTAGCATATTCTTGATAAATGCAGGCTAATATCCTAAGTGCTTAAGTGCTTTTATAATCGAAGTTTTCTGATTTCTAGGGTTTTCTCCCCGAATGAGTGTAAATTACCTAAACTTAACTAAATTCTGTTTCAGAAGCAGTCTTGATAAATTCTGCTATCAGTATTGAATATTCCCTAGCATTCTCTGATGTTCAATCTAGAGAATGATGACATTTGTAAATGATAAGAGAAAAATAGAGATAACGAAGTAAATGTCCACTGAGAATTCGGTTATAATTGGGCAAAATTGGGGGGTTATTAATTTTTCTCATTGGTCTCCCTAAACCTGGCCCCTGAAATTTTAGACGTGATCAGGGGTACAATTCCTTGGGGGTTTTATAAAAAGAATTAATTTTTTAAAAAAAATGAAGAGACCCCAAAACCCACGCGATTTGGTCTTTAAGGTTCGGGGTCCTAGGGGGAAAAGTCACTGATTTGTATTTGACCCACTTTAAACACTTCCCTTTTTTTTCCCCAAAAAAATTTAGCTTCTTTTCAAAACAAAATTATAAACTGGGCATGGGGCAGTTGGATTTTAAAGGAAGTTTCCAGTTTTAGGGGTTTTTTAAAAGGGCGGGGTTTAGGGTGAAGTTTTGTACCTATGGGTAAAGTGGTGCCAAATAAAGGGGGGGGGGTGAATTAAATTTGTATAAAGGGGTTTAGGGGGGAAGTTTAAAAGGATGTGGGAAGTGTGTCAGGTAAAATGTGTCGGAAAATGACAGGGTAAAATGTGTCAGGAAAGTGATGTCAGGGTGAAGTGCTGTCAGGGTAAAGTGGTGTCAGGGTTAAGTGGTGTCAGGGTTAAGTGGTGTCAGGGCGAAGTGGTGTCAGGGTTAAGTGGTGTCAGGGCGAAGTGGTGTCAGGGTTAAATGGTGTCAGAGCAAAGTGGTGTCAGTTGTAACCTGGGACTTTGGTATTGACACCTAGACCTCATGATTCACTGGTATTGACTTATTGAGACAGACCTGTATTGACACTTAGAAAACTTACAAAAGTGATGTGTTTTATTCCTGGACCACGGTCTCATGGAACCTCTCTGTTGTCAAGTGTTAATACCACTGCATGGCTGCACAGATAAGCTAACGCCTATAATAGTACCTGCACTTGAAGGATAGGCAGTGTGACGTCATCAACTCGCTATTCTAACTCTTGATAATGACGTCACTAACGGCCGATTGGTGGATTAATCACACAGCGGAACACAGCACAGATGTCCGATAGCGCAGTCTAATAATAGCGCTATGATAATCCAATAATCCAAGCCGTGTGCAGGGGTCTTCGCTGATAACATAAATGTAAACTTTATTGTTATTGCTATTATTATTACTATTTTCATTATTAACACATAAAGACCTTCTTAGACGTTAACGCACGTCGAATCTCATATTTTCTAATGAAGTTTTTGAAGCCATGGCATGAAGTTAAACTTGACTATTTCACGACAAAACTAACAAATCAGTCAAGTTCATTGTGCATCCCTGATAAGCTAATAACTTAAAGCAGTCAAGTGTCATTCCTTCCTTTGTGAAGTTGTGAGATTACAATTTAGCGATCATGTAACAAGTGAGCAAATGTTCAGGACGACGATTGAAGTTATATGAATGATTACTCAACATTCATCGAACATTGCACAATGCACGTCACATCCGTGGTAAATTGTGGCGTCATTATCATGGTTTAGGATTGTGAATTGTTGACACCACAACTCACATTTTTTGCGTGAAGGAAACCGGATCTCGGAAAGTTTTTCCAATTACAACCTTTACTCCATATGATCTCCAGCTCTGTTTTCTATGCTTTCCCCGAAATGAGTGTAATCGTTAATTTACCGTGACCAAAGAACAAAATCATCATTTGTAAAATGTAGCCGCCTTTGGTAATTTCAACATCTTTTGTCTTCAATAATCGTACATAGAAATGCCGATGATATAGCAAATTACACTATAACATTCCTTCCTATGATCTACCTTACCTATGATTCTACCTAAGAACATCATTTCCACAAATCCCGGTCGGAAATATATGAAATTCCAATTTTATAGCTTTGGATACTCCCAATGAAAAGAGGGCTACTACCATCTTCCGATGATGACGGGATGCTAGGCTTTCTCTTGATTCTGGGTCCGAGTCTAGACTTGATCAAGTCACTAGTGCATTCAAAACATAACAATAGGTACCTATATTTTTCGCATTTTCTCATGGTAGGTACTGCTTTCGATAAAAATGAGCCATGAAGTACAGATGATATCAGCTATTTCTCTATTTCTCAATATCCGTACACGGAGAAGTTTTTCTTTTCTTTTCATCCTCCTCAAACTTTTCCTTTTAAAGCGATGACGTTGCAATCTATTAATATGCTCTCATCGGCCATACCTAACTTACGTAATATTGCGGTCTACCCGAATCGAATTAAGTATATCGTAAGACGTATCGATTCATTGCTATTTCTTGCAACTTTGCAACAGCTTATTACACACTCGTCACTCATCTACATAAGTACAAAGTTAGATAGTACGTGAATACCTTGATGTACAAGGGGGACTTGATGAAAAATGTACCCGGAAAATGTATGCCTCCTTCTTGCTGCCAGAGTACAAAACTATAGCAAATTGTTTAATGTTTTTACGTCAGAAGTTTTCCGAATTGGGGCTATCAGGCTATGGTATCTCAGTCACTCTCAATTCTGTAAATTAAATTTACGCACTATTCAGCAATTCATTCGCTGAGTGTCTTTCTGATATTATTTGTCTGAATTTAAAAAGGGACATTATTCGCAGGTTCTGGCTCAGTTTAACAAGAACATGTTGGGATTTGAGTTCAGGATGAAGTACGGATGTCATGTTGGTCCTGTCGCCTCAGGTAATATACTCTCTGCATCTTCTTTAGAGCACATAGTTTAGCATTTTACCCAGTTTTAAAATTCATACAAGCCTGTATATGATACTAAATTTCGTGAAAAGAGAGAAGGAATTTTTAGAGCATCTAGTTTAGCATTTTATTGGTACTTACTGAGTTAAGATCAGAGATACTCCTTCCCCCTCAATATCGAATTGATAATATCAAGCGCTTACTCACTGATGTGAAATAGAGATAAGATCGATGTGCTAATACTCTAATAGTACATTTCCACTCAGGCGTTATTGGGCAAAGTGCACCAATGTTTGACATTTGGGGTGATACAGTAAACATTGCTTCACGGATGATGACAACAGGCGTGGTTGGAAAGATACAGGTAACCGGAAGTGTGTAGGAACGAGGCTGTCCTTTCTTCACTAAAATTTGCACAAATTCTTGTAACTTGTTGTAGCGCGCGAACATTTAATAATGAAGAAAGGCCCTCAAAACGTGTTCTGATTAACAATACGCGCGCGCGCGGCGCGCGAAATTTACACGCTGCTTATTGAGTTTGCTGTTGTTGATTCGATGGTAGTTGAGTCAGAAAAGACACGGATATAGCAGTAACAATTCAGTAAGCGAACTGACTATCTAGAGTTGGGGTGGAGGTATGGGCAGTCGTAACCACGTGACCATCCCATGGGCGCACTAGAGCATAAAGGGCCATTGTTTAGTGTGATGGAAGTTTCCCAAGCACAATAGAGCAAGTGGTATTGGAAGTTAACAAGTTTCTTGGAACTCGGCAGGCTAAACGTGCCAGTGGGGTTGCTTAGGCAGAATAATATGGCCTATTAGTTGTGAACTATTGTTTGTAGTGATCTACGGAGGTGCCTTTCCAGTGCCAACGTGGCTTTTATTATTTCTACCTAAGTG
>WFMF01000095.1:478540-504514 GCA_011033025.1 Beroe forskalii | reverse complement strand
GTTTGGTGAAAATCGGAGAAATTTTGAGTAAATCGGCTTTTTCGAAATTTGCATTCAAAATATCATACGTTTCAAGTCATATCTCGGATTTGGCACATAGAAATTCCTTCAAACTTACAATACACTCCAATTATGTGCCCCAAGATATCCTGAAAGTTTGGTGAAAATCGGTAAGAGAAATTTTGAGTAAATCGACTTTTTCGAAATTTGTACGCAGCGTACATTGCGTACACGAAAGTCCAACTCGCGTGTTCGTTGCATATTTTTGTGCATTTTGGGACAAAAATTGGCAATTGCACATTTCTTGCCAAAACATCCAAATAACACCAAAATTATCTTTTTAATAGTATTTGCGATTAAATTGAATAAAGATAACTGAAACAACGAAATATGGTATTAAAATATTTAATAATTCTTTTATTAAATCATGTTACATCGGTACAAGTTGAAAACAAGAAACGTTTTCCGTTCTTTCAATTTTACCCCACAACCGTACGGCATATTAAATTCACAACCTAAACTGTTCAAGATGGCAGTAACGATGATCAGATTAGAAGCAGTCGGAAACGACCGGTTAACAAACCCGAAACACCGGTTAACCGGGCGTTTTTAGCCAACCGAAACCGTAACCGGATTTATTGAGAAATGGTAACCGGTAGTATGCTAAGAAGCAGCTTACAGATGTGATATACCTGCGTTATATATGCAAGGTAATAGGATAGCAAGGCTGACGTAATTGTTAATGAATTTCCGTAGCGGAAATCAGAATTAAATTATTCGCGTTTATACATTCCAGAAAGCCATGGAATGCTTTGCAATATTACGGAGTATACTTTAGCATTGTGAAAACATTATGCAGTTGGCTGTTCATAAAGACGAAAATAGCAATAATTCTGTAAAACCAATGAAATATCATGGAATTTGTTGTGGGGCAAAGAAGCACAGAAAACTTGGTCAATAACTGATCTCTCTAAACCGTGTTTAACCTTGTAAAGATTAATTCATTACTAAAAATGTGTGTGTATGGTCTTGGGTGGGAATTGTGACTTATTGTTATCATTAAAAAGTCATTACATTTCATAAAAAGCAATGGAGCATCTAGAGGGGTCAAATGAAGCTGTCTGAATGTATGAATGATTGTATGAACTAAGAACTCGATATGATCAATCGTAATGGATAACGTGTAATATAGAAAGACTTAGGAAGTGGGCAGTACGAGATTCAATGGAAAATATTCAATAATACCCTGAATTTCATCTACTTATTTTGCTGCAATTGATGTTAGAGACTTCTTCACAAAGTTGTTGGACAAATGTTGCAATAACGTGAAATCTGAACCACATCTAACCGAACTGCAGGGTGAAACCTTTGAACATAGAACAGCCAACAGCTCTTCCGGTGCCAGACTGGACATCAAAGCCAGGAATTTCTGGAGACAAGGGCAGGACACGTATTTCGACATACATTGCAACCCACGTGAACATGGAGCCAGCAGAACCTCTCAACCGAGCAGATCTTCAAGCGCCAGGAGGAGGAGAAGAAGAAGAGGCAGTACAACCAGAGAATCATGGATGTTGAGCACGGATCCTTCACACCACTTATCGTTGGAACAAACGGTGGAATGGGATCAGAGTGTAAAACATTTGTGAGGAACCTGGCCGACCTACTCTCAAGGAAACAGAACGAAGACTATGGATCTACCAACACTCATCAGAACCAAACTTTCGTTCGAAATCCAAGGATACCAACAGTGCGTCCGAGGATCTAGGAGACCATGGCGTGCTGCACCAAACCAAGCACAAGTCACTGGCGACTTCAACCTCCCACGTCGAGGAAGCTCATATACCGAGACTTCACAATGCTTAGTTTTTGTGCTTGTTTTCCTGACTTGACACCTCTTATGTTTATGATGGACTGCTTTTCTTTCTTCATTTCGGGTTTTTAGGTTTTGGGTCTTTAATTCTTTTATGCAGGTTAAATAAGAGCTTATTGTGAACTGTGACATTGTATCTAATATTCAGTTATTCTGAGTAAAAAAATTGATTCATGTTAATTGTTCGACATAACATGATACTTAGAATTCAATCTAAATCGAAGAAATTCTCATAAAATATTTTCCATTTAATCTTGTAATGTAGTCTGCAGAAGGTTTACAGAGCGCAGAATAATATGATATTTTCGGGCAATTTTCATAGATTTGATAAAAAGTGGTCGGTTGATGGCGCCAAACTCTCTTTTTTATAGTTGCGATCCTTTAAAATGAGATATTATTTTGAAATGATATTCCATACATCAAACTCATGTGAACTAAATACAAAACTGTGTATAAGAAAGCATACAAACCTCTTATCAAAGTCCCTAAAAGAAGATTATTATAGAATGGGTCGTTTTCATATATAAAACAATTAAAACCATAAACTTATAAAGAAAACTACTATCTTCGAACTAATGCAAGTACTAATAAACCAATTATAAAAATGAATTAATTATATAAAGTTATCAGGAAATGTCATTTAAACTCCCTTAAAATTTTTTTACTTTTAGTAATCAGTTTCTTCCGTTCTTGCCATCTTAAATGTGTAATCATTCAATGTTAGGAATACATATTGTGTTTAAAATCTAAAGCTAAATCTTTAAAAACCAATATAATGAATAATGTAATGTATAAAGTAGTAAAGTAAACGGTTTTAGAGGTAAATACTATATTTCTTATGGGGAAAATAACTAAACAACTTTTCAGTCCAAGTTAACATCTGTATAAAAAACTAATTAAAGGTACGATCGAGAGCAAACTGAAAACTTCCAAAATTGCCACAGTTCTACTGAATATAATCGAGTAATATCATCTTTTCTATTGGAAGCAGAAATATTGGCAAGTTTCCAGATCATTGAACTTGCTCTCAATCGTTAATAATTTCAATATATATAATGATAACACAGCTCATCGTCTAACTACATCTCTACAGTTTCTATTTTAAATTGTCTGCTACTCACAGCACTGAATTGTCTACGTTTTGATACTGCACTATCAATGTTATAATAAGCTGGATTAAAAGTATACTGACTCACAAACTAAACTTGTAACTGAGTAGCTTCAAACAACTGTACGTGACCTGGTCCAACACTATAATGTACGTTTAAAAGCGCGGAATGGCATGAAATACGGCAGTTCTTATAATGCTCAGGAAAAGTAAAAACTAGAAGGATTAATTTCTAGAATATTAATTTCTAGAAAGTATGGCTGGCATCATGGCAGACTAATCATAATACTTCATCCTCTAACATTAGTTTAGCCGTACAATCAATCAACAATATATAATCATTTGTATATCTAATCCTAAAACGAATCAAACAGGGGTGTCTCGAACTCCTACCTGCGCGGCTTTTTAATGCGCGGCTCACTGCCTGTCATTAACAGCCAGTTAGCCGTGCACGATTACGCCGCGCTTAAAAAGCCGCGCACGTAGGAGTTCGACACGCCACCTAAATCATGGCTGCCCTCACAGGTCCTGAGCTATGGAAGCCATCGCGATGGTCGTCTCAATGTCGATCTCTGTGTAGTTAATCTCCTGTAGGTCCTGCCGCGAGTCACTGGGCATGGCTGGACGCGGGGACATGCTCCCACTCGGGTTCTGTTCCAGCTGAGGACGGGTGAAGTTGTAAGGTTGAAAGCTGTAAGGTAGTGGAAAATAGGGCATTTGAAAGTTTGAGTATGAGTCGTGAGCTTTCTCCAAAGACATTATGTGACAATATATTTCTGATGAACACATTTTACCACAATAAAACCCCACACTTTCTAAAGTCCCTACCTCCACGTATTTGTCAGGAGTTGACTCCGCCTCTTCCTCCACACTCTGCCGACTGTTGTTCCTCTTGGGCGTGGCTTTGCTCACATTGATGTAGTTCTGATCCTCCGTGTCAATACACATTCCGCTTCCAGGGAGGGGCACGTTCTCGTATTCTGTCTGAGGGCCGTCCCCAGGGTCCGAACTGGCGTGCGTCGTGGAAGCTTCGGAGAGGGACATAGTGGGTTAGGATATTTGGGTTGGGGATGATCGACCGAGTCCTTGGCCTCGGTATTTACCGAGTATTAACGTTTCACCGAGGACCTGGAATCGCCCCCCCCCCATATGGTCCTCTCCTATTTGGTCCTCCCCTATTTGGTCCTCCCCTATTTGGTCCTCCCCTATTTGGTCCTCCCCTATTTGGTCTTCCCCTATTTGGTCCTCCCCTATTTGGTCCTCCCCTATTTGGTCCTCCCCTATTTGGTCCTCCCCTATTTGGTCCTCCCCTATTTGGTCCTCCGCTATTTGGTCCTCCCCTATTTGGTCCTCCCCTATTTGGTACTAACCGGACTCCATGTGTTGTCTAGAGGAGGAGCTCCCATGTCCGGACTTGTTTCCGAACTTGCCGGGCATGTACCGGCTTTGTAGCTGCATGGCTGATATTCTCTTCTCCATCTCCAGCACTAACTGCTCCGAGTTACGGCACCGAAACAGGAACTGACCCTGGGGTGGTTAGAATTGTTAGGAGGAAGATGTTTAGAATGATTTAATAACGCTCACACCGGCTTTTAGTTTCCTATTACAGCATTGGAATTCAGGAACCGACAAAGGAATGATGTAATACAATCACTAATCAGATGCTCAGCTCTACATTCATCTGAGAGCTTTATCCATTTATGCTTTTGTTCATGTTTCTACAGAATATATTATATTTGACCAACACCATTTCATTAAACTTCATATTTCTAAGTATTCATAGAAATTAGGAATTCTTTGGAATAAATCACAGGAAATAGGAATAAATCACAGGAAAGAGGAATAATTCACAGAAAGTAGGAATAAATCACAGGAAATAGGAATAAATCAAAGGAAATAGGAATAAATCACAGGAAATAGGAATAAATCACAGGAAATAGGAATAAATCACAGGAAATAGGAATAAATCACAGGAAATAGGAATAAATCACAGGAAATAGGAATAATTCACAGGAAATAGGAATAATTCACAGGAAATAGGAATAATTCACAGGAAATAGGAATAATTCACAGGAAATAGGAATAATTCACAGGAAATAGGAATAATTCACAGGAAATAGAATAATTCACAGGAAATAGGAATAAATCACAGGAAATAGGAATAATTCACAGGAAATAGGAATAAATCACAGGAAATAGGAATAATTCACAGGAAATAGGAATAATTCACAGGAAATAGAATAATTCACAGGAAATAGGAATAAATCACAGGAAATAGGAATAATTCACAGGAAATAGGAATAATTCACAGGAAATAGGAATAATTCACAGGAAATAGGAATAATTCACAGGAAATAGGAATAATTCACAGGAAATAGGAATAAATCACAGGAAATAGGAATAAATCACAGGAAATAGGAATAAATCACAGGAAATAGGAATAAATCACAGGAAATAGGAATAATTCACAGGAAATAGGAATAATTCACAGGAAATAGGAATAATTCACAGGAAATAGGAATAATTCACAGGAAATAGGAATAATTCACAGGAAATAGGAATAATTCACAGGAAATAGGAATAATTCACAGGAAATAGGAATCTGACCCTCGCCCGTCTTAGTCCTGGTGCCGGCGTGGAGTGAGAAGATCTTCTTTTCTACTCCGTACTTCCTTATGAACTGCAGCTCCCATTGGTACAGCGGCTCTTGCTGCAATAATACATGGAGTCAACTTCTACTTCTTGCTGCAATAATACATGGAGTCAACTTCTACTTCTTGCTGCAATAATACATGGAGTCAACTTCTACTTCTTGCTGCAATAATACATGGAGTCAACTACTTCTTGCTGCAATAATACATGAGTCAACTTCTACTTCTTGCTGCAATAATACATGGAGTCAACTTCTACTTCTTGCTGCAATAATACATGGAGTCAACTTCTACTTCTTGCTGCAATAATACATGGAGTCAACTTCTACTTCTTGCTGCAATAATACATGGAGTCAACTTCTACTTCTTGCTGCAATAATACATGGAGTCAACTTCTACTTCTTGCTGCAATAATACATGGAGTCAACTTCTACATAGATTCTATCGAAAGCACACAATTTTTCGCGTCTTTTGGAGCCCTTCGGTAATCGAGCGGTCTGCACACATGATATGAAAGCATCATGGAGTCATTTAATGAAACGGAATCAGTAATCGGTAATTGTCTCGACGTTTTTTGAAAAGAAAATAACATATTTTCATACTATTTCAGTACAAATATCTTTTCTTAATAATAAAGCTTTGATGTGTTAGGTATAGTATACGTGCTCACTGCTCGTCAGTACTCTGCTGATAATTTGAAATTAATTGTTATTCACTTTTAAAGGTAAATGCTATTGTTTTTTCGATATTTCATTATCCTGTATATACCCTATGTTATTGCAATGTCACCACCATGAATATAATGTGCATTACTTACTGTATATTTTTTATAAACATACATGATTACATGATTATGTTTCAATAATCAATATAATATAACGCAACGGGTTATAATATACCCGTTCAATTACCATTCTAAGAGACATGATGCCGCCTTGATCACCTCATATCCTTAATTTCTTAATTTCACGTGTCTACTAACATTACCCTCTCGTGCTTTTATCTTTTGTTCGTTGAAAAAGTTTCTTCCTACGTAAGTTCTTATGTACCCTTATCAGGCATGATTCCTTAAACCTAACCCTATTACTCTGGTTTCAATGTTTCATAGATTCTTTAATTCATTAAAAAACGTGTTTCTTCATAAGTTTTCATTTTTTGGTCCCAGTCGGGGTGCGTACAGTGTGTACGCACGGCCTCCGGGGTGTAGGTTTCTTGGGTTAGGAGGCCGAAAAAAACCGAGTGCCGTACACTTTGTACTGCATAATCACCTTACCCAACTGACGACCCGTTTAAACCCATGAGCACCTGATGTTTTTAGGCCTTATTGATTTAAATTATTAGTAGTACCATTCATTCCTTCCTTGTTCATTAGTAACTAATGTTTCTTAAACCGTAGCATGAGCTCTTGTTCTTTATTAAATTCTTGTTCGTTACTAACTTCTTAAACCGTAGCATGAACTTTATAATACTTTATTAACCTTATTGACATGGCTGAACGGACTACAGCAATTCTGTACTGTAGTTTGTAGATAAAAATACATTACAAGAAAAGTATTGAACAAAGTCGGCGCAATAAGTATTGACCGAGTGAATTGCGTTACGTAATTTGATATTTTGAAATTGAGATGAAACTATGAAAAGTCAAGGGGTTTCAAGAAGGGGAGAAGGGGGACTGCCAAAGCGCAGAGCGGCCGTCAGACCGGTGGCATCAGGGGGTCTGGGGCGCAGCCCCAGCAGGAGAAAGGGGCAGAGCTTATATGGTGATGAATCAAACACAATACGCAGGATTTCCCGACTCGAAATATTGCATAACTTCCCGATACATTCCCGAGAACTCTTCTCCCCTTTTCAGCTGAGTGAGGTGCTGACTCCTACGATACAAGTACCGTGACATGAAATCAGTATATATTCAGCATTATAAAATCAAGAGGGAATCGAATTTAATAGGTTGAAACAGGTTGAGAAGTGCAGCTTCACACCTCTCGTGTACAGCCCATCAGGAAGTGATGCGCTGCTTTGTGTTTGATTCATCACCATATTATAAGCATACTAGAAAAGCCCGTTGGGCCTGCTAGATAATACAGAACCAAATAATATGCTCAGAAATAGTTTATGAAGGAGCAAAATTTAACATTATTCGTGGGTTACTTTTAGTAATGCTGGAGCGGGCAAGTTTTGATTATTATGATTTGCTCTCTTGATGATTTGATGAAGTTAAATATGAAAATTAAAACCAAGTATCGTACTCATACTGAACGTTAAATTAAGCATTGATTCACGCCAAGAGCAGTCTTCCAAAATCGCAATGTGCTATGCCCAAATTCGATTGAATTTGATTTTGCTTTTGGTCAATCGTAAATTGCTCTAAATTCACATTTTTCCGTTATCATAAACTCAGCATTGATTTAAATCGAACGACGTCTACCACAGATTTATGAAGAGATGCTACCGATGCTAGCCATAGCCGTCCTTGACCTTTAGACCTTGAATTTCAAATGAAAAACAGTAAACACACCGTTCTTTCAAACGCTACAATGCAGCAGTCAACAACGTATCAGAAAGCACTCTCATAGAATTGATCGTAATCTGCACGTGCAGAATACCTGTATCCATAGCAACGGAGCGACTTAGCCCGGTTCAGCCTTCGTTTCTCTTGATATTTTCTTGGCAAGCTCAAATTTAATTGTGTACGGGAGCACAAACAAACATTATTCACGTGCTCTTACGAAATTATAATTAAGATTGTTGTAGGTGCCATGATATTTATTGGAGATAGAAAGTACTATAGATACAGTCGTTTGGAAAGGATTTTGTTTGTAGAAGTAGGAAAATGTAGCCCCAAGTTAAAAAACAAAGTAACTAATATGAATTTTACCGCGCACCTAAGCCACGTGATTACGATGTTATGGCTATATTGCCTCAAGTGGATATTGGTGTGACTAGACTTTTAACATTACCGTCCCAATATTCTCATTTTCCATTTTCCCTCTGTTAGAAAACAACCTTCGCATCCGAAGCCTCGAACTTCATATCCTTAGTTTCGAATATAATCATAAGCCGTGATACACGTGATTACTCCCCGAAGACACAGGCAAAGGATGATTTGCAGGATTATTTTGGTAGCGATTCTTCTTGCGGTGGCAGCAGGCGATCACTCAAGGATCGACCGAGGCCTCGGCTCGGCCTCGGTTTTCACCGAGGATTGGGGTTTTACCGAGGCCTCGGCCTCGGCCTCGGTCAGAATTGCCAATCCTCGGAATGCCTCGGCCTCGGTCATTTTAAATCCCAATTCTCCTCGGCCTCGGCCGAGTTTTTATAAATTTGCCGAGGATTTTACCGAGGATTTTAAAAGAAAATATCCATATTTGATAACAGGAAAAACCTGAATTTTATTTGAAAAAGGCCCAAAAATAACTTTTATGATTTATTTGAAAGATCTTGAAACATTTGATGAACTGTGGCCATCATATTTATTTGACTAGTCTTGTCAAAAATAGGAAAAAATGGGTAGGTAGACCGTAGAAATTTAGGAGCTTCAATTTAATTCACTAGCACTGCACGTCTCAAGTTGCTGCCGTGATATATTTCGACCAGTCTCGTCGATAATAAGCAAGAATTGATTCCATTTTTCCTTTTTGATTCCATTTTTCTGGGTGAGTTCTCTTATATTTTATGTTGCAAGAGTATCTCCATGCAGGTTGCCCACCTCTGTTCTTGCAGTGCCGCTAACACCGTGTTAACTAGACTTAGTCTTGATGACATGGCCCCAGCCCGGGCCTCGAGTGTGGTGGTAGCGTGGAACACTCTTTGTCCTATTCAAAAATCACCACTTTTGAGATGGGTGGCTCCTGGCCATTCCCACGCTGCTCCGCAGGGAGCATAACTTCTGATGCTAGAGCACTCTTAGTTGCTGACAGGGGTTGTGCTTCTGTGCGGTCAGTTTGTGGCCATCTGAGATCTGATAGTGATTTTGGGACACTGAGATCAAAAAAAAAGAATTGAAGTGAAACCCTATTGAGGCACCAATTTAATCTGATCTAAACGTCTGGCTTCTGGGGGCTGCCGCCCCCAGACCCCTGCCTAGCACTGTATTAAGTTGCTGCCGTGATTTTTCTCCGACCAGTCTCGTCGAAAATAGGCAAGAATTGAAGTGAAATCCTATTGAGGAACCAATTTATCTGATCTAAACGTCTATTTCTGGGGGCTGCCGACCCCAGACCCCTGCCTAGCACTGTATTAAGTTGCTGCCGTGATTTTTCTCCGACCAGTCTCGTCAAAAATAGGCAAGAATTGAAGTGAAATCCTATTGAGGAACCAATTTTATCTGATCTAAACGTCTGGCTTCTGGGGGCTGCCGCCCCCAGACCCCTGCCTAGCACTGCTGCCGTGATTTTTCTCCGACCAGTCTCGTCGAAAATAGGCAAGAATTGAAGTGAAATCCTATTGAGGAACCAATTTGATCTAATCTAAACGTCTGGCAGCTGGCTTATGGGGACTGCCGCCCACAGACCCCTGCCTAGCACTGTACTTAAGTTGCTGCCGTGGATTTTTCTCGACCAGACTGTTTTAAACTTTACAAAACTACTTTATACAATCAAATTTGAGACCTGAAGATGTCTTAGAACGACGAAATTTATTGTAAAGAACCACATCGTTTCCATTTGTAAGTGTACCACTGAATCAGAGAATAAATAAAGTACTCATTAATTACAATTATGGGACTCTTATTCAACGTCCCGATCCGTAAATTTGTCGAAAATGGGCAAGATTCAAAGTGAGATCCTATTGAAGCACCAATTTTTAATCTCATCCGAACGTCTGGCTTCTGGGGGCTGCCGCCTCCAGACCCCTGCATAGCACCGTACTTAAGTCAGTAAGTACGGTGCTATGCAGTGTGCCCCCCGCCTCTCCCTAGTCCCTAGCACCGTACTTAAGTTGCTTCCGTGAATTTTCCTCGACCAGTCTCGTCGAAAATTGACGAGAATTGAAGTGAAATTATATTGAGGAGCCAATTTAATCTAATCTAAACGCATGGCATCTGGGGGCTGCTGCCCCCAGACCCCTGCCTAGCACTGTAGGGACTGTGGTAGTTGGTACTTACGTTGCTGCCATGATTTAGTCCTTGAAGAGTCTTGTAGAAATTACTAATTAGGCAAGAATTGATGTGAAATTAAACTGAGGTACCAATTTAATCTAATTTGAACGTCTGGCTTCTGGGGGTGCCGCCCCCAGACCCCTGCCCAGCATTGTACTTACGTTGCTGCCATGATTTTGCTTTGAAGAGTCTTATAGAATTGAAGTGAAATCCTTTTGGGGCACCAATTTTCAATCTTATCTGAATGTCTGTCTTGTGGGGGCTACCGCCCCCAGAGCCTTGCTAAACATTGTCAAATAGGAAGCAACGTCAAACCTAAAGCACTGTTAGGTTACAGAAGTGAAAGAAGTCGAAATTGACATATGCCCGCAAGACCAAATTTTATAAACCTTTGTCTTGTATTTTAGATATTCCATCTCTCTATTAACATACAAAACAATACCTATTATCTACTATAATATAAAGGGTCAGTGGCGTATTGAGCACCTAGGGTCCAAAGATCCTGAGTTCGAATCCCGGTAGGTATGCGCCACTGAGCTAAGGGTGAGAGATTCATCTTGAGCCTATGCAGCCCGACGGTTCACTCAGCCGAGCGTACAGGAAACTGTGCGGGAGGGTTAAATGAGGAGAAGCCCATTGCAGCGAAGTCTCGGGCGAATAAAGTATGGATTACACTTCCTTAACCGTCACTGGCTTGATTACACTTGAATCCCTCGATTCCTGTCATTGGCCGTACGGCTATTTGAATTAAAGTAAAACCTTCAAAATTAAAAAATAGTATACTATGCTATATTATGCTCGTTGAGGTCTCATACAGGTCCCTTGCAGGGAACTGTGCTTTCATTTGTCCAGATAAGATGAACAATAAGTGCAAATAATGCAGTTAAGATCTAGTATTACGGTCCACTGAACAATATCAATTAGTTTTGAACTTTTCCAACAAAACGGTGCAGTTGTGGTGATCCGGTCAAATTGTTGAAAATATCCCCTGAAATCCTCGGCCTCGGCCTCGGTGCAAATTAGGGCACCGAGGACTCGGCCTCGGCCTCGGTCAAAATTTTAGATCGTCGTTTTCCTCGGCCTCGGCCTCGGTTGAAATTTCAGATTTTCATTTTCCTCGGCCTCGGCCTCGGTCAGAAATCTGCCCCTCGGTCGATCCTTGCGATCACTGCGAGAAAGCCTTCAGACGTCTGGACAAATGCCGAGCCAGGGGCTTCGAGATCTCCGACTGCGAAGTGGGTGATGGAAATCCTTCTCCTAAATTGAATAAATGGTGCAGAAGGATGCTCCGAATAGCCGATGTGTCATGTGGTGGATACCAATGCGAAAGTGCGGGTAATGGAGATGGAGCCTGGAATGAAGTTAATTGGCCAGATGCCAACAGTCCCTCTGGAATTGATGATGAAGATACCGAGTATTGGGAAGTGGAGGGAAAGTCAGTAGCAGTTGACGTGGCAGCCGGAGAGAACGTTGTCTTTACAGTCCGGATGAACCCTGTTCCAGAGAACCTTCACCTGAGCACCGGTTTCTACCTCCTCCAGACTGTGGAAACTCTGGACGGAGAAGGCAATGTGCTGGGGAGGGCTGTGTTCCTTTACAACCCGATCAGTGCGAAGGGAGTTACTTACATGCGCATCTATTTAAGTACCGAGGCTACATACATCCTGTTAACAAGGACATGGAAGATGTGATGAATTTGATGGGTATTACCGGTTACACAGTGAGTACGGACGTGTTAGGTGCTTACACTGCTAAAGGGTCTGGTGGGGTGGACGCTGCGTATTCCTTTGCACAGAACCCGGATAAGGCATGTTACATGGATAAGGTTCAAGGAGCGAAGCAGGCAAGGGTCTTCTTCACAACCAACAAGTCTCACGACCAACTTATAGCGGATCACATCAAGATAGAGTGGAAAGCAGAAGTGATCGATCAATAAACTTGCAGGACCCGTATTTAAGAACTATACAAACATTAACAACACTTATAATAGAGAAGTAATTGGGTGTCCCAAATGTTGAGTAAGGAAATGTACTCTAGTCATATCAGATCCCATGCTTGTACTTTTAAAAGTTTTAAAATTGTAAGCAGATTTTGATCATGAATGATATATTTCAGTATATTTTAGAACAATATTCCATTTCACAATTTCTACAAGGTTGTCAATTAGTTTGAACTATGCCTTTTTGGGATCGTTCACATATTACGTAATCAGCCGAGGGGGGAGGGGGTTTCCAAATGATTACGTTTGATTACGAGGGGGGGAGGGGGGTTTGGCCAATGATTACGTAATCAAAATATCTAAATTTTCATGAAAATTTCAAGGATTTTTATGAAAATTTCACGAATTTTCATGAAAATTTCAAGAATTTTCATAAAAATTTAAAGAATTTTCATGAAAATTTCAAGAATTTTCATGAAAATTTCAATAATTTTTTATGAAAATTTAAAGGATTTCCGAATTTTTATAACCAAAAATTAACCATTTGCAGAATAAATTGCCAAAATTTCATAGTTATGATTAAAACATGATCTACTCTAACCAAATATGGTTCAGAATGTATAGTTCCTCTAGTGCTGCCCATATAGGAGGGATGTACTCCATTCGTTGAACTCTTCCAAACCACTCCACTTCCAGTGCCTCTCTATATATAAGGTTTGCTGCTCTGTGCTTGATCAGAGGTTCGGAGGCCTTTCTTGCCCTAGAGCTCTAGAGTTGACGCCAGAGCAGGTCTTGGCGTACATCCGCAGCTCCATTATCCAGGAATCAATCTTTTTGATGAAGGTGTAGGAAGCTGCAGTTGTCTGTGAAGTTGTCAGACTCTGATCTGGCACTTAGGGGTTAGGGCTGATCTGGATCTTGGGTTCTGTCGGCTTTGGTGGCAGATGAGCAGGACACGGATACTGAAGTTTGGTTCCATCGGTTTTGAAGGAGGTTGAGGTGGGACCAAGACGTTGATTTCTGGCTCTTTAGTGGAACTGGGGGCCTCAGGTGTAGAGGAAGAGGAGATGATCTGTTGGAGGTAAAAGAGGATGATGAGCAGATGAGGATGCATTGGAGGAAGAGAAAGAGGAGGAGGTGTCGATCTCATTGTCAGAGGAGTTGTCGTAGGAAAAACTAAAAGAAGCTTTGAATGTCATTTTCAGGTCGATGATGTTGATGATTGAATTGAAACACACGATACTGTTCTATTTCTAATTTTTTGTCAGTTAATATATTTTTTTGGTAACGTCAAAAAAAACTGAAGGAGGGGGGTTGGGCCATGATTACGTAATATTTTCCGAAAAGAGGGGGTTTGGCCATGATTACGTTTGATTACGGAGGGGGGGGAGGGGGGTAAAAAATGCCCAAAAATTGATTACGTAATATGTGAACGATCCCTTTCTAAATCGAATTTTAAGTCTCCATTGCCGTCCTGGCCAGGGCATTAACCCCCCTGCACATCAGAAAAAAGAAGGAATAGAGTCGGTACCTATCTACTTATCTAGAACGATTCGTCGTAAAATTTTAGATATGCTTATTATATACTTAAATCGTGCGCTACAGTAACGTTACTGGCCAGTGGTATTAGAGAATTCAGTGTCACAGGAGTTTAAAGACGGTGCAATGAGTATTGGCCGAGTGAATTGGACATAGGCGCGTTACGTAATGTATTTTGAAACTGAATTGAAAGCTGAAGGGGTATAAAAGGGGGAGGGGGATAGTGGGAAGGGGGACTGCCCGAAAGGCAGAGCAGCCTTCAGTCGGTGGCATTAGGGGGTCTGGGGCGCAATAGAACTTGCATGAGTTAGTGTATTGGACATAGGGGGCATCAGGGGGTCTGGGGCGCAGCCCCTGAAAGAAATTAAGGGCGACAAAGTAGTCGGCCAATCCTTATTGTGGCAACTTTAACAAAATGGTTGATGAAATGCGTGTAAATGCCGCGAAGCTTTACGGCTTCCGCCAATTCATTCTTACTTCGAGTTTTACGACTTGTTTGACGAAAAGTGAAACTGAAACTGAAGGGGCTCTTACAGGGGGGAATTGAGAAGGGGGACTGCCTGAAACACAGAGCGGCCTTCAGGCCCCTCAAAGACGTAGTCTTCGAACTGAAGGGTGAATAAGTAGTCGGCCAATACTTATTGTGGCAACTTTAGTTCGACACCACTGGCTAACCAGTAGCTGGTGGTGTCGGGATAGGGCACGACAAGCTCCTCTCCATACTTCACCGAAGTCCGAAACCTCAAGTATTTTAGTAATCGATTCTATGCGTGAAGATATTATAAGAGTATTTGTAATCATCACTCTGTTATAGTTTAAAGTTAATTTGTATGCGATACAATTATCTCATTATCTGAAGGCCAATTCAGAGGACTATAACCTGTAAGATCAAATTAAGTATACCACTGCAAAACGACTTGGGCTGAACACAGAACAACTACCATGCTTAACTAACATATAAACGTACCTTTTTATTCTCATAGAACAGTATTTCTCTGTCAGTAAGGAGCAAGTTGCCTTTGTGCGTAGCTTTGGCAGTTTCTTTGGCTCTGATCGATGCTTTGTAACTGTGGGGTGCCGGTTCCGTCTCCTCAAAAAGGTTTCTGACCTTATTCACACATTGTCCCATAACATGCTATAGTGCGCTTACTGCTGGGCTCAAATTTGATTAGTCTTTAGAAAATTTACAATGATTTATTTCCAGTAAATCAGAAATTTAAAAATAGTAGAACTTGCACAAATCATGTTGTCTCACTATTCAAGAGTTTTACAAATACTATTCATGGATAATTATATGAATAATTTGAAAACTCTGGATTAAGGAAAAACTGAAAATAATTAAGCAAAAGAATTACTAATGATATCAATAAATTAATGACAGCACAAATAACAAATAACCCGTAATGTTTAATCTGATCATGATATTAAATGAATCCATATCCTATGTATTGAGGTAATACCAAGTCATAGTCCAGTAAAGAAGACTTAATAAATCTTAAGATTATCAAAATGGTAAATATTGCATTTACACTTCAATCCTAAATTCATACAAAATGCTCTAGATTCAACTCAAGTACAGAACAGGGAAGTGTTATGTCAAAGTTAGCTAATACTTCTGGGTGCAAGATACCCATGTGCCCAATACTTTTGTCTGCTAACAAAACATCTGCACCTCGGCCAGAGAAAAACATTGGATCAGATGATTGCCTGATGGAGTAATTCTTTTCATTCAGAGCAACCATAAGCTTATCCAAAACACCATGAACAACTTCAAATCCTGATGTTTTACCACAATAGAGGACACAAATATTCCTGAAGTTTTTGCAGCCTGTATCTTCATCTTTACTCTTGATAACAATGTCGTTTACCTCAAATAACTTGAGAGGCAAGGGCATTTTCCTATTAGAGCTGACGGTTTTCAAATCCCTGGCAACAGCTGAGTTCTGACAACTTGAAACTCAAAGGTTTTAGGTTTGCAATATGAACTGCATTTTCAACAGCCTTAGGAATCCTGAGACTTGATGAAATGTCATCTTTTGAGCACAATGAAAATGTTAAGACTTCAGTGAAACCAGCCTGGGCTAACTCTTCTCTAACACTGTTTGACAGTTTATTGATTTCTTGTTCAGTTCCTATAGTATATATTCCAGGGATTTCCTTGCTGATGTTGTTATAACCATAAGCTATGGCAATATCTTCCTCTATATCACATTGATGAAGGACATCATGACGAGTTGGTCCAATGTTGACTGATACCTTATCACCATCACATGTTGAGGGCAGGTACATTCTACTAAGAAGATCAGCAACTTGGTCCGGGGTCAGATCAGTTATTCCACTTTTCAAGCACATTTCTTTGGCACTGCAAATCTCTGTTCGAATTTCCATTTTTGGTGTCACAAAGTTTCCTTTTTGTGTTTCAATTTCTACTGACTCACAGGAAAATTTATCAGAACAATATTCACTAAACATTGCACAAATTGTATCTAACACTATTCTTGCTTTTTTATGATCTTTTGCAGTAACCTCAATGAATATGTTTTTAGTATTGAGGGTGATTTTGCTGTGATCTCCATTGATGATAGGAGGTAAAGACAAAACTATCCCATTAGAATCTGTAATGACCGGATACAATGGTGCACTTTCAATTATTTGTAAATAAGGTTTTAAATATGTCTGCCTAAACTTGTCAAACATTTCTGGAGCATCCATAACAGAATCTTGATTGAGAGGCTGAAATTTTATGCTTTTGGGAGGCAATGCTTTATAAGTAAAAGGTCCTTTAATTGTGTCCAAGTCATGAGTTCCAATGGATACAAGTGATCTCTCTCTACCAATATTCTGATGAAGTTTGTCTTGTAGTAATATGAAGCTATTATAATTTTCTTCAGTAAATTTGAAATTCCTCAACACAGCAGCAACACAATAAGGACGCACATTTTGGACTGATTCATCAATAACCATTTTCTCAATACTCTCATTAACAATGAAACCTGGGACTTTTACTTTGCTTCTAAAAACATTCAATGCTCTGGACAGCCCTTCAACACAGAGAAGATCATACCTATTGGCAGGAATATCTATTTTGTATTTTGTCTCCTCATTTTCTACCACAACATCATCAAGTTCAATGCCAAAATCAAAACACTCATCTTCAAATTCTTCCTGTGAATAGGATCTTCCCAGGCGTTCAAACAAAGTCTTTTGATCAACTGTTATAGTAGGCATCCTGTGGGTTGATTTCTTAATCTTTAAACTAGTAGATCTGAATCTATGCTTTTATTTATAAAGAAAAAGAAAATTTTTTGGGAAAGAATTTATTTGTAATCATCAATTTAAATTACAATATATCTGTCAAAAAAACAAATGCATCATTTTCAAACAATACAAATCATTTTCAAACAATCCAAATATAAGTTACAGCAATTTCTTTCATATTCTCATTAATTAATACAATGTTTTAAACTACCCCAACATAACATCTTTAAATTTCTAATCTTGCTCAATCTTTCTAATCATAATCAATAGCCTTGTTGCCTACAAACTCGACTACTGCAATGCCTTGCTCTATGGTATTAATGAAAACACTATCAGAGCTTCAGCGGATACAGAATGCTGCTGCAAAGAGTGTTGTTGGACTCTACAAACATGATCATGTAGGCAACACCCTAAATGAACTTCATTGGCTTCCCGTAAAGCAACCGATTACATACAAGATACTTTTATTAGTTTACAAGTGTTTGAACAGTCTCGGTCCAGAATACCTTTCATCAGATTTGAATTATGCTAATATTTTGGGATCAAATGTTCAATTAAAGGAACCTAAGATGCTCACTAGTTATGGTGATAGGTGTTTTTCAAAGGCTGGGCCTAAGTTGTGGAACATGCCAATTGCTACCCTTACATGTAAAGCACTATTCTAATATTGTAGCTTTCAAAACTGCTTTGAAGACTCATTTATTTTTAGAAACATATAAAGAACATTAGTTAACATTAGATATCCATTTGTGTTGTTCATTAAACAGTGCAAATTAGGTATAATGTTATTTCTTGAATTTTTTACTAAAAGAAACTGATTAGCAATTTTAACATACTTGGCCACTGCTTATGTAATCTTGACAGTTATGTTTTTCTGGCACACCTGAGTGTGTTAGAAGTTGTGCCACCATAAATTATAAATGTAACTTATCATTATCATTATAATTATTTTAAGGATATTTTGACCCTGAATCTTAGGAGAGGCATCTCTCAAGACAAAGCATAAATTATGATCATTAAGCAATAAGCATGCAACTCACATTTTGAATGTGCAAAGTTTAAGGACACAATTACACAAAGTCATGTCACTCAGATCAATCAACTGATCATCTTCTTCTCTTTAGCAATTTTAGCAAAGCGTACACACATGACCTATACTATGCGGGTTTAGGAATGGTGGTCACTGCACTTGATGGTGATTGGTGAATGTTGTCAGACGACTCAGACGATGTCTGACCGTATCCGCTGACGCAAGCCGCGCAGCTCGGAAGAGTCTATCAACGATAGACAAGGGTGAATGGTGCTTTATGGTTTGCTAAACTCCTAATGCCCTGTGGGACTCAGTACGGATCAAGTGCTTTGCGCAGCGCGTTTCGGTAGGTCTCCCATATAAACGGGAGCCTTCATTATCTATGACAATGACGTCACTCATAAAAATATAATTAAGCGCACCGAGCGCTTTAAGGACTAGGGTTAGGGTCAGGATTAGGGTCAAGATTTGTTAGGGTTAGGATTAAGGTTAAGGTTTTGGTTAGGGTTATGGTCAGGTTTAGGATACAGAAAAATTGACGTTTAGATCTGTGACGTCACTCAGAGCCGTTTATATGGGAGAGATACCCGCCTTGGTAGGTGGATTTCTCGCATCCCTGCGCGCAACACTCGGAGGTTTGGAGTTGCCCTAACCAGGACCCTGGTTACGCGCACAGAGTGCGCGGCGCCCCTGGTTAGGGGAAGTTTGGAGGGTCGTGTTCCTCCCAGCGGAAAACGTGGTTTGTGCGGCGGAGGGTAGGGTAACGTCATACAATGCGCCTTTTTAAGCCGGTATAGGTGTGTGTACGCTCCGCGCGCAACACGTGGTTTGCAATAAATATATATGCGCTGCTTGCTAAACACGTTTATTCCTGTTTGCATTGCATTGCGCGGCGCGCGCTCGCGCTTCCTGACCGTACTAGGAAGGCGCACCTCTCCAGTGCAAATGTTCATGTTGCGACATTGCTCTAACCAGATGCCTGGCAACTGGGACCTCGACCACCTGTAGCTGGAGGTCCTATGTCGGGGTGTCTGTCTGGGATCTCTTGTAGATCTACCCCCATTAAGTAGTACCCTAAAAGTTTTTCAGAATCATGAGCAGAAATCTTTGTTTATATTAGAGATTGAAGTGGCACATGAATAATAAATGTATGTTTGTGCCACATAACACAATTAAATTTTGAGCCTGCCAAGAAATAAATGGGAGAAAGTAGTACCATTACTGTGGAGAATGGGTATTTGCACATGCAGTTAATGAACAATTAGTTTCTATTATGCTTATGCATGAAAGCCTTCAAATGTTAAGCTTGTTGCAGCTAAATGGAATTAGGAAATTAGGAATATAGGAAAACTAAAAGATATTATTTTCCAATTCCAACTTGCAATTAAATTAATTCTGATTGAACCATACCAGTGGCAGTGGGTGGAATTTTTGTTGATGATTTGATTTTACATTCAATTCAATATTTGATTCTTCATAGGCAGTGATCAAGATGGATTCAGAAGAAATGTTGGAAAGATTTGGCTTTGATCAGGATGTTAATTCCAAAACCTGGGAATGTAATTCAGGAAAAATGACTGAAAACCACGATGAAATTACCAAGTTCATTAGTCACATGCTTTCCAATGAGTATCTTTGCAATATGTCAGCTGAAAAATTCGAGAAATTCCTTGAAATGGTTAACAGAATGACTGAAGATAATTCATTGCTCAAGTTGTATGCAGACCATTGTTTGAGGTTGATGGAAACTATACCCATTGCATTTGATAAGGAAGATTTTGATGTGGTTGTTTTGATATCTGAAATCTTGGTTTTAATTCAATTTCAAGCAAAAAAAGAAAGTTTGCTACTTCAGTGTAATGGAACATTGGTACTCAGCACTATTCAGCATATCTGTCAGTTCACTACCATATTGGACTGTCCAGAGCACTCTCTTTGCCGTATTCTTTTAAATCTATTAAAGGTCAGTGATGACTCTCATTGGGAGTCTATACTCGAGACATTTCTGAATTCCTTACCTTCAAACACCTTGCTTCCAGTCATCAGTAACCTAACATGCCATTTGTCATGTCATAATTTCCTTATCAGTTCACTCACAGGAAGTAACGTCTTCTGGGAAAAACTTATGGAGTGCTTAAATAGCTCTGATTCATCATTAAGGAAGAAATCTCTGTTCTTCTTAAATTTCATCATCAATTCTGGTAACTCTGAATCGACTATTCAATACATTGATCTAACTAATCTTCTACTAATCTTAGAAACCCTAGAAGAAACTCAAAGTCACATAATTCGGCCAGTTTTAGCTAAACTTCAAGAAATTTATAATTCAATTGTTGAACAGAGATTAGATGTTAGATGGATGACAATTGTGTTCAATAGAATTTTAGTCCAGGAATCTAAAATGATTTCAAGATGGGGTATGCAGCTATTTCTTCAATTGCCTTTAACTCCTTTCAACTCAGAAAATGGTATTTTTGCACTTGAGCAAGTACTGCTTGCTCACCTTAACAGTACATACATGTACTATAGGCCTAGCTTTATAGCAAAAGGAGAATCTCCTCCAGTCGTTCCCCTACTATTGTCATATCTACAAAAAGCTTGCAATGAATTTGATCATTGCCTGTGTGAAAGGTTATTGCAAAATCTCTGTGTATTTTTGGGGCAAACAAAGATTGGATCTGCTCCTCTGACATACCTAACCTTCATATTTTCTAAGATCAAGCTTCCTTACAAGTTAAATTCTTCTTTCCTGGTAAATTTTCATAATATTTGTCATATTGCTTTACCAACTCAGCCAAATAAAGTGAAAGGTGTTGTTCAAGGATTTCTTCTTAGTTTTGTCTGTAATAACATTGACAGCAATGATCCTGGGTTGTTAGGTCATTTAGAGGAATTCCTGAACTGTATGATTGTTGAGCATGTTTTAGATGGTGCTCATGATTTATGGGAAAGAATGGGATGTCTCATTGATGCAAATCTTCAGAATGACACAGAAATATTAAAAACTTATATTTCAAGAAATTTAGAAAAGCAGAAGAATGTATTTGCAAAAACCACAGGGTTTGGAATGATACTTGCTCTAGTTGACAAAAAGGGTTTGATCGATGAAAGCATTTTGGATAAAGTTTTATATCCAGTAAACAATTGTGGAACTAATGTCTACATTTCTAAATCATCAGTCATTTGTATTGCCTCCTCTATTGAGACTATATTTCAGCTTTGTAAGAAAAGTTCAATTCAAATTAACATCCTTCAAACCTGCATTCAAAATGCTGACAGTATATTAGATAACTGTTCATGGTTTTTACCTAACTACTGCCACGAACTTCTTACAAATAATGAATATTCTCATTATGAAATGGAACACATTGAAAACTTATCCAAATTTCTTGTAAGTGTAGCTCACTATGGTGGTGGCTTGAAGAATGAAAAGCTTTTCAGTCATCTCATCGAAAAGAATGCATTTGTATACAAAGAAATACCATCACAGAATGAAGCACCTGAGGAATTATCATTGGTTGTTTCATCATATGCTGCATTGTTCAAAGCTATGATAGATCAAAACTATAAGCCTCCAAACTTAGTCAAATATTTTGAGAGGATTGAAAGTTTAGACTGGTTAGTTCCTTGTCTTCAGTCAAGCAAGCATTCAATATTAGAAAACTCATGGATATGCTTCTGTTTCTTTGTTCAGCATATGAATATGTCCTGCAATCTTGCAAATGAAGCCATATTCAACTTAGCTGTTGAAAGCACCCAAAAAATGAAAGATGCTAATACAATATTAATAATTTATGACTTAATCAGGCATCTGACTCCTGTGATTCTTAAAGAAAGTGCTTCTGTATTTGATGAGTCCATATTACCCATGGTAACAGTTTTACTCGATTTCCACAACAGTGGAATATACTGGAGACTGCTAAATTCACTGTGCTGTATAATTTTCCATCCTGATGTGATGGAAAACTCATTGTGTAGTGAGACTATCTTGAAGATAATAAATGATTTCAAAGACATGACTTCCTCTAAGGAAGGTGTTATGAGCCATGTTTCTAGCAGGCTAATGCTCTATGGTGAAAGCAACATGAGGAATGTAGAATGTTTTCTTGATGTTATCCTAGAACTTTCTTTATTTGGTGTTACACGAACTAGGGAAAAGCAAAATATTGATGATCTCGTTGCATTTATTGATAACTTAGATGAAGCTGAATCATTATATCATTGCAGCAATGCAACTGTATCTTCAGACGTGTCTTTGGTTCGAGTTCACATGATCAACTTGCTCTATAAAATTCTGGAAAAATTTCCGGATCATTCAACGTCAGTTGTAGATTTTTACATGAATTCATTTCAAAGTATACAAAAAGCTGCCTTACAAAATTCATTGCCAAACCGGATGAAGGTAAGGTGTTCACAAGCAATGCTATGTCTTCTTCCTGTGATAATGAAAAGTACTAATCTTTCTTCTGCTACTGGTCTGTTTGAATGGATTTTGTCACTGCTCTCCCTTGATTCTCAGCCATCAGTTCGCTGTTTTGTGGAAACTTGTATTTGTGTCATGCTGTCTCACTACCCTGATTTGATAACATCAATCTTCACCAAAATCGAAAATGCTAAAAATTGCAGTAATACATTCCTTACTGCGACTTTTTCTATAATTGCACATCACATGAGATATCTGAGTTTGAGTGGTGGTTTGTCAAAAGATTTATTAGATAAAGCTATAAAGATTTTCAGTCTTTGGTCTTGTGCAAACAATCACAATGTGAGGAGTTTTTCATGTGCCTGCTTGGTCATGGTTGCAGAAATCTATTCTGAAAATGGATGGGAGATTCTCCAGCATTATGATATGCAATCCAAATTCATTGTGTCTTCTAAAGACTACAAAAAGCTACTGACAAACACAATCCAGAAAAACGTTTATTTCTCAAAGTTCAACATCCACAATGATTTGTGTTTATTCAATATTTTTTACTCTCTCCCTCTCCAATTTAACATGTTGGAAAATGAGTGTGTCAGCAGAAACGATTTAGATGAACTGAATTCGTACTTTTCATACCCTGTGCTCTCAGGAGACTTCCATCTGCTGCCCAAGCCCCCCTCACTGGAACAGTCTGACTATTTGATTAGATTTGAAGACCTTGATGAAGCACTAGTGCTGCAAAAGAAGATAACACCATGGCAAGTCATGGCAACAAACTTAGGAATTGACTACGACAAGAAATCTACTGTGAAAGGAGAGCTGATTGTCTTTGCATCCCTCATTGACAAAGGTAACAATCTCGGAGGTTTAGCCCGGACAGCTGAAATATTTGGTGTGAAAACCATCACGATCAACAACATGGAAATGCTCAATAACCGAGACTTTAAATCTCTCAGTATGACAGCAGAGAAATGGCTGAACTTCGAGGAAGTGCTTTATAACACCGACATAGCCGTAGCATACTTCAAAAGTAAGAAGAAAGAAGGGTACACTATCGTGGGTGTTGAGCAGGCCTCGAATAGTGTCAGTTTAGACCAGTATGAGTTCCCTGAGAAATCCCTGCTGGTACTAGGCAGGGAGCGTGATGGAGTTCCTGTGGAGCTGCTCAGTCACCTGGATGTGTGTGTGGAAATACCTCAACTAGGTCTGGTTAGGTCACTCAATGTCCATGTGTCAGCTTCTATCATAGTATGGGAGTACTCCAAACAGCATCTCTTCGGGAAAACAACTGTGAAACCTGCAGGGGACAGTAATTTGTCATTGAACTTGGTTTGAAAGGTTTGATTACTGCTTGCAGATTTATTGATAGTTTTTTTTTATTAATTTTTTTAGAACTTTAAGCTTAGTTTGAAATTTTGATTATATGCTATTTATGAAATGTGATAGAGTTATATGGATTAGTTTACTATGCTTTATATTCATATTTTAATCGCCTACATTGACCTTCATTCTGATTCAACTTTAATGATTCAACTTTTGTAATTCGGATTTACTCGACAATTCAAAAGCCTCTGATTTTCAACTTCCCTACTTATTGATAATTATATTATTTGAAAAGTGAAACAATGGTATCTATTCACATAATACCTTAATCTCTCACAGTATCTATTCAAGTCTTATTAAAAGATACAGTTCTTACCAATGTAAATCCCCTGGTTAGGTCCTCATCCAATGCTCTCCTATGGATGACAATGCTGCACAATGTTTGTAAGACCGTTCCGTGTGAAATCCAGTGTTCAGCTCAAAACTTCTGAGAAGTAAGTTATTGCCTCGGCATTCTTTACCTCCTAGGTTCGAGGGTAATTTCTTTTTGAAATTGCACTGTTTTTTTCACTCTTTCAATAAGTGCGTTTTCCATGATTTCAATGACCTTTATAATATCAATTTAACCCTACATTACTCTCCCCATTTCCCTAGGAAGAAGTTTCGTCAGCTGGTAGAGAGTTGTTTCTCTAATAACCCTGAGATAATATCCGTTCTGCCCAATAAGGGGGCTGTTCTTCTCACCAAATTACTGCCACATGATGCCGGTCTTGGCATGGTACAGGTGAATCATTGATTGATTTTAATATATTGAGTATTTAGTTTTCTTCTGAATTAACTTATTCATTGACTGATTTTCTTTCTTAATTCTCTCTGTTGTCAATTGTCATTCTTCAGCATAGGCAGAACCCCTCCCCCATGCTGACGTCAGGCTGGAATATTCTTATACTGAAATACAAATTTTCGTTTTCGGCCTTTTTGTTTCCTGTATTTACATAGTAGGAAGCAATGAATTAAACATTAGCAAGGAAGTGATAGTTCAGAAGCAAGCAACATCCATGTTGTAATTTGAGAAGACGTAGAACGCTAAAAATTCACAAATTTGGGGGATTAAATCTAAGCCTTTTGCTGCCATCAGCAAAGCCTTAACCCCCCTCTCTCCCCTCTGTCCGCATTTGGAAACCTCCCCCCCCCCCCCCTTCCGCTGCTGATGTAATACACGACATCTCCCCTTATTAAATTAACTTATCAAATTGCCATGATAGTTTACCTTTGTCTCTAATACTCCAATAGTCTAACATCACACTCAATAGGTGCACAGCATAGACAAGGTGCCTCTGTTTGTGACCCTGGAGAACGACAACGTGGGGAAAAAAAAAATTGGGATATAGCCCTGGGGGAAAAAAAAAAAATTGTTCCCCAAGGGAAAAACTTAAAAATTTATTTTTCCCCGGGGGGAAAACTAGAAATTTTGCATTTTCCCCGGGAGAAAAAAACCCAAAAAAATGCTGGAAAAAATGAAAAAATTTGCCCGGGGGGGAAAAAAAAAATTTTGAATAAACCCGGGGGAAACAATAAAATATTTTAGCCCGGGGAAGGGGGAAAAAAAAAAAAGCCCAAAAATAAATAAAAAGGGAAAAAAAAAAATTGCATATAGCCCCAAGGGGGGAAAATTAGTTTTTCCCGGGGGGAAAAAAAAAAATATTTTATAGCCCCCGGCAAAGGAAAAATGTTT